>PVHP010011285.1:0-45447 GCA_004024765.1 Zapus hudsonius | reverse complement strand
TTTTTTTTTTTTTTTTTTGGTTGTTTGTTTTTCGAGGTAGGCTCTCACTCTAGCCCAGGCTGACCTGGAATTCAGGGTGGCCTCGAACTCACAGTGATCCTCTGACCTCTGCCTCTCTAGTGTTGGGATTAAAGGTGTGCACCACCACGCCCGGCTGGATTAGGGGGTTTTGTTTACTTTTTTAAAATATTTTTTATTGTTTGAGAGAGGCAGAGTCTGGGCTCTTCAGGGCCTCCTGACACTGCAAATGACTCCAAGCACACGCTCCATTTTGTGCTTCTGGCTTTATGAGGGTACTGGGGAATTGAATCTGGGGCAGTCAGGCTTTACAAGCAAGGGCCTTTAACCATTGAGCCATATCTCCAGCCACCTTTATTTTACTTTGGAGACAGCATCTCCTGTTTGGCCCAGGCATGTGTTGTACCCCTAGATTTGGTTGATCCTCCTCCTCAGACTCTTACTGTATCTAGTCATGGTCTACATTTGCTACAAAGTAAGTCTTGAGGAACCAAGCAGAAACATGGGGTTTGGGTTAGGAAAACTAGGGGATAATAATGCTGATTGGCTAAGGAAGGTAGAAGAGGGGGTTAAAAAATCAAGAGGTAGTTTCCATATCTTAAGTGAAGGTGTTTATGTGTATAGGACACAAGACAATTTCCAGTTATCTTAAGGAATGTGTTCACCTCCTTCTTGTCCTGGAACTTACCAAGTAGGCTAACATGGCTGGTCAGCAAGCCCATCATCCATTCTCCATCTCCCATTGCTGGGGTTACAGATTCATAACACTCAATGTCTTTATGTGGGTTCTGGGGTTTGAACTTGAGTCCCCATGCTTGAGAGGGTAGGTACTTTCCTGACTGAGCTGTATCCCCAGCCCTTGAGTGAAGGTTTAAAAAGTGAACTAAGTACCATGGTTTCTCAAGGATTAGACCTTCTGCCATTTAAGCCAATTTTTTTCCTGTATGTCAAGGGAAGTCTGAAAATGGTTGAAGAAATGCTAATTCATTTTTTGTATATGTATGTTATGTTGTGAATATGTGTGGGTACATTGTGTGATCATGCATGTGAAGGTGAGGACAAGCCTCTGGTATCTCGTTGAACTTGGAACTCATTTGTTCAGCCCCAGAGGTCTCCTTTTTCTACTTCTCCAGTGTTGGGATTACAGGCATGTGCCATCATGTCTGGCTTTTTTATAGGTGCTAGGGATCTTCTCAGGTCTTCATGCTAGTGTAACAAGCACTTTACCAGCTGAGCTCCAAGAAATACTGCTTTTGAACGAATTTACCTGGAGAACAGCTGATAAAGACTGCAGCTTTTGCAGTTGTTCATTCGACAGTATCTTATTAATAGTAGTATTTTTCATCTCTCATAGGATCTGGAGTAAGAATGTATTGGATACCTTTATATAAAATAGCTACCCTAAACATTAATAGCTGTGCATCTAAATGCCTTTCTGTTTTCATATGTTGCCCAAGATGGCCTTAAACTCCTGGATTCAAGCATTCCTGCCTCAGCCTCCCCAGCAGCTGGGATTACAGGTGTAGGACTGCACCCAGATTGCTGCCACCAAGACCTCCTCGTCCTCTTTCTCCCCCTTTCAATTTGCTTTTTGGAGTCACAGTCTTACTACGCACCCCAGGTTGGCCTCAAACTCACAGTTGTCTTTGCTCAGCCTCCTGGGTGCTGAGATTACAGGTATTCACAGCTAATTCTGTTTTCACCCAAACTTCTCAAAGCCTTAGTCTACCTACATTGTTTAGAATTCTGATCTCTCAGCTTCCAATTACTTCTCAATCACTTGCTCTAAAATAATTAATTCTCTTGGTTACTTCTATCACTATGATTTACCATTGCTGATCTCTTTTATTGTCTTACTTTATATGGGAATCTCTTCTGGTTGGTCTCTAATCTTTGTGTATGTGTTCTCATACCCCATTCTTATCAAGTGTTCTTTAAATGTTGATGTTTTTCCAGGGTTTGTTCTTTTAAAAAATATCTTTATTATGAATAGGCATATATATTGTATGAGCAAATCTTGTGAAGGTGTCCCCATTTCCCTCCTTTCTGTCCCCTGCCCACTGGGGTCCTTCCTTGGTGCGTATACTGGATCTGTTCATAGGTTAAGGGGTTATGAATTGCACCAGAGGTAGACAGTTTTTCTTTAATTTTTTTCCCTCTTTGTGTATTGTTGCTGAGGGGGGCAATGTCTCTGGATATTCTCCCTCACCATGGTTCTTACATTCTTTCCGCCCCCTCTTCCACTCAGTTCTTTCCAGGATTCTGTTCTTGTCATTGTTCTTACCTCCCCATTCTCCCTAGAGTTTGAACTTTTCTTAGAGCATTAACCACCAATAACATTAATTTATGTCTCCCATATCTGTCTTCAGCACATCTCTTACTCTCAGGTAGTTAACTAAATTGACTTTCCTTTTGGATGTGTGGACAGTTGCTCACTTAAATTCACTGGGTCATTTCCCACCCTTCTACTATAATGTCTTTATTCTAATTCCTCTTAGAATTCGTTTAAAACTAATCTCAGTGCCTACCTCAGATTTACCCTTCAATTACTGCAGTAATCTGTCAGTTTAATCTCACTGATTTTATTTTATACTTAGTTATAAAAGCAATCCTTCTAAATAATGTTAGATCTTTTGTGTTTGTTGAGACAGGATCTTGCTATATAGCCCAGGCTGGCCTTGAACTTACAGTGATCCTCTTGCCTCTGCCCATGAGTGCTGGGATCACAGGAATGTAACAGTGTACCTGGCAATAAATTCGACCTTGAGAATTCCCTTTGTTAGCCTCCTGTACCTCCCCATTGCCTGCCAGGAACAATAACAAAAGCAAGAGTATTTACATTAAATACAATTTTTCCACAATTGCTGACCTCTCCAGTCTCATTTCCTAACATCTGCTCCTTCCCTTTCATTTGTGCCATGTTTTCCTCTCCTAGATTGGGAATCCTTTGTGGGTCAGAGTTGATCTTAGTATCACAGTATCCTAGCCAGCACACCTATTCAAGAAATGAATTGGATATCTAAAATTAGGTTAAAGATACACAGGAACTATTTGTGATTACCCTGTCTAAAATTGTTTATTTCTTGGTTTTTCATAATCTGATAAATTAGTATTAATTTTAAAATTCTAACAGAAATTACTTTCAAACTGTACAGGATTTCAAGATGAGTGATACTTCTGAAGCTGTTTCAAATTTGGAAGAGATGTTTGCAAGTAGATTCACAGAAGATGACAAGGAGTACCAGGACTACTTGAAGCGCCCTCCTGAATCCCCGCCGATTGTTGAGGAGTGGAATAGCAGAGCTGGTGGGAACCAGAGAAACAGAGGCCGCTGGTATGTATTACTCGAGGAGGCTAGGTGCAGATGGTGATCTGGAAGAGGATAGCCAGTGAAAGTACCAACCCCTGTTTTCAGTGTGATGTTCTTAGTGCCTCATAGCAGTGCCTGGCACATAATAAGTACTGATATTTGCTTTAATGAGTTCTTTTTAAGCCAGGCCTGGTAGCACAAGCCATAATCTCAGTACTTGGGAGGTTGAGGCAAGAGTATCATGATTTTTGAGGTTAGCCTGGGCTATATAGTGAGATCCTGTGTGAGAATAAATGAAAATACATGTCCTTCTGTTGTCATATTTTCTTTGCAAATATACTTTTAAAACTCGAGTTTTCATGCTTGATTTCATAAAGAAGGTATTTTGATTTTACTTTAGAAAGTTTTATAAAATATAAATTCTGTGCAGTAAATAAAAAGTAAATTGCCATACTAATTTTGTACAATGAAATTTCAGTGTGGTCCATAACTATCATGAGTTTAATTTCTTATTCTTTGCCTCTTTCTCTTTAAAGATAATCTAGTATGATACTGGAAGGATGATTTGAATCATAGGAAGCTTTTGACTAACTAGTACAATAACATGCCATAGAGAAAAATATTTTTCACTCTTATTTACTGTGTATTACATGGAGAAGTCAAATGTATTGGAATAGATTTCTCGTGTACTTTTATTTAAATTTTAATTTAAAACCTTTTGTTTCATTTTTGTAGGTTGCAAGATAACAGACAGTTTAGAGGCAGGGACAACAGACGGGGATGGCCAAGTGACAATCGGTCCAATCAGTGGCATGGACGACCTTGGGGTAACAATTACCCACAGCACAGACAAGAACCTTACTACCCACAGCAGTATGGACAGTATAGTCAAAACCAACGGGGTCCATATAGTTACTACTGAAAATGTCAGGAGCTTTTAAATACTTTGTTTAAAACATCCTAAAAAACTGTGTGTCCTTTAGTCATAGTTTTCCATCATATTTTAGAAAATTGTTAATTTTATTTTTTAAAAAAATAAATCTTACTACAGAGGTGCGATTGTTTCTGGCCATAAATGCTCCCTCATTCTCTCCAAGACACACTGTAGTGTTTGGACTTCTACTTTAGATACTTGTTTCATGACTTAATAGTACTTTGAATTTGGCCTTTTTTCCTTGTCTTTAACACATAAATAAAAACTCTGAAATAGAAAATTCTTGCTTTTACTTTGTAAAACAAAAAATCACATGCTCAGATGTGCTTATTTCTAAAGTTCTACAGAAGTTAGAATAGTTCTTAAACACATGGCTATTTACTTATGGTGTATTTTACATAGATAGCAGCAGTTATAAGGTAAAACAGGGCTGGAGAGATTGCTCAGCGGTTAAGGCACTTGCCTCCAGTGCCTAAGGCCCCGGATTCAATTCCCCAGGACTCACATAAGCCAGACCCACAGGTGGTGGCCCTGGTTCTCTCTCTCTTTCTCGCTCTCTGTATCTGTCTGCTTGAAAATGAATAAATAAAATACTTTTTAAAAAGGTAAAACAAAAAAAAAATAAATAAAAACAAACAAAAAAAAGGTAAAACAACTTTATTTCTTTAGGCTTTTGTTATGTGACTATGGCACTGTGATTACTTACTCTATAGGTATGAGTCAGACCCCTTCAATCCCCCCCCCACAATTTGTTTTAAAATCTGTTGAATCAGGGGCTGAAGAGATGGCTCAGTGGTTAAGGTACTTTCCTGCAAAGCCTGATGACCAGGTTCAATTTTCCAGTACTCGTGTAAGCCAGATGCACAAAGTAGTGTATACGTTTGGAGTTTGTTTGCATTGGCTAGAGGTCCTGGTGGGCCCATACACTCTCTTAACACCCTCCCTCGAAAATAAGATTTTTTTTTTTAAATGTTGAATCAGCCAGGTGTGGTGGTGTATGCCTTTAATCCCAGCACTCGGGAGGCAGAAGTAGGAGGATTGCTGTGAGTTTGAGACCAGCCTGAGACTACATAGTAAATTCCAGGTCAGCCTGGGCTAGGGTGAGACTCTACCATGAAAAACAAAACAATCTGTTGAATCAGTGGAAATGGAGTATTTGGTAAATTATGAAGCAGAGTGTTGATTGAAGGATGTAAAGTAACACAGAAGATGAGCTGGGCATGGTGACACTTGCTTGAAACCCCAGTAATTAGGAGGCTGAGGCATGAGGAGGAGCCTGGGCTTCATTGCAAAATGCTGACTTTAAAGCATTTAAAGCAGGAGAAATTGAATGTTAAGGGTTTGCGGTCAATTTCCTCATGTGAATTCAAATGTAAATTGCATTTTTTTTTTTAGTTTTTCGAAATAGGGTCTCACTCTGGCCCTGGTTGTTCTAAATGTAAATTGCATAAGGAAAGCAAATTATATTATCCAGGAAATAAAGTACTTTTTACAAAGGTGGAAGAAAGTGTAAAGTGCTAACGTTAGCACTGTGTGCCTATTGGGACTAAATTTAAAACATGCCATTGATGATGTTGAGATCAGCTTGCCAGGGGGCTCAATCTAGAGGTGTGTGTGTGTGTGTGTGTGTGTGTGTGTGTTTTGCCGTGTTGGGAGGTTTGGGAGTATCAGTATACAATAACCTTTCGCTATTGCTTTGAGAATAGTTTTGGGTTCTTGAAACCATTTGAAAGATATGTGCAAAGATTTCAGTCATTCCTTAAAATCCTCGACAAGACTATAGTTTTCCTTTTGACTTTTATCTGCCTGAAGGAGAATATAGGACTTTATGATAGAATTAAGAATAACAAAGTGTCAGTTTTCTTTTTTCCATAAGAGCAGGGTTTTGCTGTTATTGTTGCAGTTACCTTCATGTTGCTGGACAAACATCTGACCAGAAGCAGTTTATGGGAGGAAAGGGTTTATTTCAGACTTACAGACTCTAGGGGAAACACCATCAATGGCAGAAGAAGCTTGCTCACTTCCATAGATCCAAGCAGAGGGACACCACCAAACAGCCAGCAAACATGAACAGTCAGAGATCCAAACTGCTCTGAACAGGTTAGGGCAAGACTACGAGGTCTGCCCACAATGACACCTCCTCCAGCACAGCTTTGCTTGCTGGAGATTCAGGTAGCAAGCTTAATCACAATACCTCAGACTATGGGAGACATCCACATTCAAACTATTATATTCTGCCCCCGGACCCATAGACTCATAATCATCTCTCAATGCGACCTGCACTCAGACCAACTTCAAAGGTCCCCATAGTCTACGAATTATAACATTGTTCAAAAATCTAAAATCTCACTTGAGATTTGTGACTGTCAAAACTGTGGGCCCTGTAAGGTCAAAACACAAGTTACATACTTCCAATACATAATGGCACAGAGTAAACATTTCCATTGCAGAAAGTCAACAAGGAGAGACTGGACCAGTGCAAAATCAATCAGTAAGTAAACATCAAATGTCTATAGTTTAAGTCCAACATCCATAACCAGTGACCAAAGCCTCTGGATTCTAATTCCACCCCTCCAGCCGGTAGACATGCCATAGTCCTTCAGGTCTACACTGCAAACTGCATTTCATCTTCACAGCTCCATACAATGGCCTTATTTGGTCTCCACACAGGGATTCCAACCCTGTTTCCCATTGTTAACATCAGCAGTCACTGGGACCAGTTCATGTTCAGATCATGGCCTTACTGGGTCTCTACACATTCTAACAACCCCGTTTCACATGTCACATCTCAGTGGCTCTGACAATGGCCTTACTGGGCCTCCACACAGATTTTAAACCTGCCCCACTGTTTATCATGCAAGAAATTTTTTGCTTGCATTAAAAAATAAGTACTCCAAGCTTGAGGTAGCTTTATTAACACTGGATTTGTTAACTGGAAACATTTGTAAAAGCATTTATTTCAAATAAATGAGGTATCACATAAACTCACTGAAAGCCTTATTTGGATTAAGTATCTTGTATTTTAGTCAAAAACATGTATTTGATATGTATAAGTATAAATACTATGGTCTTTGAAATACTAAATAGGCTGTGGTTAATTCTAATTATATTGGTTACTCAAAGAATCTTTCCTCTTTATAAACTTAGAAAGGTTATTGTATTCAGTTCCACATTGCTGGAATGAACATCCAAAATCAGACAGTTTTTTGGAGGAAGGGATTTATTTTAAGTTTACAGATCTAGGAGAAGATCCATCTATGTCATGACAAGTTGACTCCCATTCATAAATCCAAACAGAAGAGAAACCGTCACCAGCCAGCAAACACCAAAACACAAACAAAAAACCCAGCAAGTAGAAACCTGTAGCAAGCAGGATGCCTAGCGTTTAAGCCTCTACATACCTTTGGGCTGGTATTTAGATCCCAGACACCTTCAAGTGACACTCCAGCCTAATGGCTGGAGACCCAAATTACAAGTTTTAATTAAACACCTGAATCTATGGGGGACATGCATTCACACTACCAGTTAATGCTTTTAAAATTCTCAAGATTTAAATTTAGAATGAAGGCCAATAGGAAAAAAAACCCTCTGGACAGTGGTGAATATTGCTAATATTCAGGATTCAAATGCAGCTATGTGATGTTTTGTGGTATCTAAAAATTTTCTCCTAGCTTCTATATTAAATTATCAAGGAGTTAAATCAGTAACTCCATCCAATTAGTAGATTATACCATTGCCCCTCAAGGGAGCCTTGAGAGCAAACGTTTCCTCTTTTCTAGAAGTAAGCTTGATACCTACAGGGACCAGCTTTTGAGGGAAAATGAAGATGTGAGTAGAGCTCCCGTGACCTGTGCAAATTCTGAGACAGCGTGGCCTTGGACCCAGCTGGCTATGTTGGGGGGGAGGTAGAGGGGGGGTCAGTAGGGCTGTACCATATGAGGGTCTGCAGGAAAGAGGAAGTAAACTTTCAGCTTCAACAGTGCCCAGGCCTTGGCACCAGAGAAACTTAATCTAAGGAGTTCATGGATGGGCCAGCCAACAGAACACAAGTCTTCCAGCAAATCTGACAGCACTTTATAGGATTAAGTGAAAGCATGCCCGTGGAAAGAATGAAATCCTATCACTGTGGCAACATGACTAGAGCTGGGGGACATGATGTGGAATGATAGGAGCCAGGTAGCTACCATGTTTTCCTCACTTGACCACGTGGCAGGAGGGAGCAGAGTAGAGATCATTAGATTAAGAAAGGGAAGGGAATAGACAGGGTAAGATATCTTTATCAGAATAAAGGTGATGGTAGACAAATAGTTCTGATATTCTGTAGCACAAGAATGTAGCCCTAAAACAGTATGAATACATTTCAAAACAACCACAGAAGAGCCCGAGGTTTCCAACACATAGAAGTGATAGTATTGGAGGTGACAAGTAACAGATTACCCTTATTGTATATAAATATCAAATTATACTATACCCTATAAGTACAGTATTATACAAATTACAAAACATTAAAAACCACATACATATATATGTGTGCATTTATTTATGGCACTGGACTAGGTACATAATGGATAGCTAGCAATATCAGGTTTGTGCCTCCAGAGTTACAGGGGAGCCTCTCTGGGTTGACTTTAGCTCACAGGGCTGGGGATGTAGCTTAGTTGATAGAGTGCTTGTGTGGGGTGCATGAAGCCCTCCCTGGGTTTAATCCCAGCACTGCATAAGAGAGTCAGCCTGGGCTTTGTGAGACCCCGTCTCACAAATAAAGGAAGGAGGCAGAGGTGGGAGAGGGAGAGGCTCAGTTCACAAATATATCACCAGTGTCGTTATGGGATGGTAGACTAATTCAGTTGTTTTCATTCCTGTTCCTGAGGGCACAGAGAGCCCATGTATTAATTACCAGCTAGATTTTCTCTGGGTTCCAGTGACTTCTCCTGAGACAACTTCTGGGGAGGATGTGTTGATGATCTCATGGTTTTTTTCCATTGCTAGTGTCTTTAACTCCCTGAAGTCTCCAGCCTTTGAATGAGGTAAACAAAGCTGTTCTTACTGCTAAAGGCCACAGCTTTGTTTTGTATATATTATTTTAATTTTAAAATTTCCTTAATTATGTGTATTTTGTGTGTAAACAAAATATAAAAATTGAGGCAGCATAAAACTGAATAATCTGCACCCAAACTGTTGAGTGTTATTTCTTTCATCATGAATATATATATATATATGTATATACACACACACACACACATATACACACATACTGAATGCCCACACTTTTCTTAATCTCAGCACTCGGGAGGCAGAGGTAGGAGGATCACCATGAGTTCGAGGCCAGCCTGAGACTGCATAGTGAATTCTAGGCCATCCTGGGCTAGAGCGAGACCTTACCTGGTGGAGATATTTAAAATTATTACACATATTACACAAAACTCCTTATATGCAACAGAATTTAGTAGACATTACCGCAGGTCATTATCATAGGTTAAAACAATTTAATTCTAATAATATTCTATAGTATAGTTTTGTTATTCTTTGATTACTCTTCTATCAGTAGATACTTGGGGTTCTTTGGTTTTAATGTTTCCAATGCTAACAATGCTGTTTTTATTTTTTTCTTCTTTGAAGTAGGGTCTTACTTTAGCGCAGGCTGACCTGGAACTCACTCTGTAGTTCCAGGCTGGTCTTGAACTCACAGCAATCCTCCGTCCTCTGCCTCCGAGTGCTAGGATTAAAGGTGTGTGCCATCACAAATGGCTTGGGTTTTCTTTTATACATATATCCTTTGGTGCTTTGTGTATTGTAGAGAACTATGTTAAAGGATACCTACTTTTAGGGGCTGGAGAGATGGCTCAGTGATTAAAAAGGCACTTGCTTGCAAAGCCTGAGGGCCTTGGTTCAAGTCCCCAGTACCCACATAAAAGCCAGATGCACAAAGAAGTTCATGTATCTGGAGTTCATTTGCAGTGGTAAGAGGCCCTGGCACATCCATTCCCTCTTTTATTCTGTTTACAAATAAAAAAATATATATCTTTTTTTTTGGGGGGGGGTAGAGTCTCGCTCTAGCTTAGGCTGAGCTGGAATTCACTATGTAGTATCAGGGTGGCCTCGAACTCACGGTCATCCTCCCACCTCTGCCTCCTGAGTGCTGGGATTAAAGGTGTGTGCCACCATGCCCAGCTATAAAAATACCTTTTTAAAAAGGTACCTTTTAGTTTTTATTGAGACAGGGTCTCATGTAACCCAGGCAGGCCTGGAACTTGCTATGTAGCTGAAGATGACCTAGAATTTCTGATATTCCTGCCTTCCCTCGAGTGCTGGAACCATAAGCAAGTACCACATGCGGCGTTATGCTAGGTATAGAACTAGGGCTTTGTGCATGCTAGGCAAGCACTTTACCAACTCAGCTGTGTCTGTGGCTCTACTTCTAGTTTTAATAAACGCTGAAACATTTAAACACTAGCAATTTCGTTCCCGTAAACAACAGGCAAGTATTTGTGTGTCCTCCCTATGACCAACTTGTCTGGATGGTCACAAGCTTTCGGTCTTTGAAATCCGAATTTTAATAGGCAGTGTTTCACCGTCACTGGGACACTGCACCCTTCCGGTAAATTTGTCTTTTCAGATTTTCTCGTCTGTTTGTTCCATTTCTTTGCTTCTCCTTCAGGATCCCAACATGCACGTTTTCGTTTTCTGTGACTCCGCAGCTGCTGCTTTCCTCTGATCACGCTTGTCTTGCTCTCATGTTTCAACCTCTTCTCCTCTATGTGGTTTCCAACATGGCTTTTCACTCTTTCCTGCTTTTCTTTGTTCAGTTAGCCACACCTCCAAGTGCTGCATAGCTTCGTGTGGTGAGCAGCCACCATACATGTGGCAAGCAGCTACCATCTGGATGGTACAGCTTTAGGAGAGATTAAAGGCCTGCAGTTCTATCGATGACTCACATCCTTATTCTCCAGAGTCCCAGTCCCCCGAGGCATCTGAGAGCCTTTAAGGCTTTGAAACAATTTGAAAGCTATTGTTGATAGTAAAACACATTATGAGTGATGTAATTTCATGTAGACATGACCACAGAGTCTCTAAACTTTGAAACATCTGGGATTCCCTACAGCCCACTTGATGGATAAAAGGGGACTGGAGGGACTAGGAAGATGGCTCAGCACTTAAAGGTGTTTTCTGGCAAAGCTGCTGTCCAGGTTCAATTCCCCACTCTCCATACAAAGCCAGATGCACAAAGTGGCACATGCATCTGGAGTGTTTGCATTGAGGCCCTGCATGCCCAAATGTACTCTTTCTACTGTCTTTCCCTCCCTTTCTCTGTCCTCACAAATAAAAATATTTTTTCCCCAAGGTAGAGTCTCACTCTAGCCCAGGCTGACCTGGAATTATGTAGTCTCAGAGTGGCCTTGAACTCACGAGGATCCTCCTACCTCTGCCTCCCAAGAGTTGGGATTAAAGGTGTACACCACCATACCTGACAAAAAATAGTTTTAAAAAGGGGTGCTAGATGGACTTTGGGGATATATAATACAAAAAACTGCATTAATTGAAGAAAGCCTATGAAGGTAGAAGTAGGTGGTCTTGTTATAGCTCAGAAACAAAAGAGCTTATGGCTAAGAAGGATCATTGTCTCCAGTGTTGTCCCACAAGAAACCGTGGTCAGTGCTATAATAGGCCCATCTCTACAGCAGAAATGGGAGTTCCAGATGGTTATTACTCCATGGCCTTATTTTCCTGGTTCTGGTCCAGGCTCTTCAAGAAGCCTTCAAATAATGATGCATATAGTGGTCCCTCAAAGGGACAGAATGTACTCAGAAGATTCCACTATATGGCAGCTGTAATAAGTTGTCAGCTCTTTGCCTACTGTTCAGCCCAATTCCATTTTCATAAATATTGACTCTATGGGATTTCTGAAAACTACAGTTAAGAATGCCTGCTCTAACAGGGCATTCACCTGAGACTTAGTATCCAGCTGGCTCTCAGTTACCACCTTCTGGCTCTAAAGAACGTCTCTGAAAGGCAAGAAGAATCCGAGTATAAGACTGGGAATGCAGAATGGACATCTAAAAAGAATTGAATTCCCTTTGTTAAATTATGTATGGCTTTCTGCTCTTGCAGTATGGTGCCACCTGCTGGATGTAAACTGAAAATCTAAATTAAGGTTTTAGTTTTCAGTCATATATTAACCTGAATGTGGGGCCATGGCAAGTTCTAAAATCTATATTCTGCGTTTATAATTAAGGAACTATTTAAATCCATGAAGACTGTAAGATGGAAGGCATCCGTGTTCACCACTGTACCACCAACACACAGTGAAAATTGTTAAAATACAATATGGCTAGTCCACAACCCAGACAACTTCCTCCTAAAGCTGGAGTCATTAGCGCTTCAGAACTTTAAAAAGGTGCCATCCGCAGTCTCTGGTTCTGCATTCTCCAGTGAAGAAAGAGGTGTAGAATGGCTCCCAAGAATCCGAAGTCCAAGATCTCTGCCCCTCCTGCAGAGCAGAATGAGCTCAAGTTCTGTCAATGTATAGGTCCAACCCTGTAAGAAATGGAAACACCCAACTTACTACAATATTTTTAAAATATTTACTTATTTGAGGGATCGGGAGAAAGAGGCAGAGAGAGAGAGAAAGAATGGGTATGCCAGGGCCTCTAGCCACTGCAAAGGAACTCCAGACCCATGTGTCACCTTGTGCATTTGGCTTTGTATGAGTACTGGGGAACTGAACTCAAGTCCTTAAGGTGTGGCAGGCAAGCACCTTAACCACAAAGCCATCTCTCCAGCCCATATTTTTGCATACCTTTTATCATAGTGAAAGTGAAAGATAACATATACATGGCTAAGTATTGTCATGACACTAATCATAAGTGTATTTCAAACCTCAGTTGTGGCCACATCAAAGCAAAAGGTGGTGTAATCAGTATACTGTCTAGTCAGTACCCATTACTCAAAATGAATGGGGATGGAGCAGGCTAGAATCCTGCTATCTGAAAAATGTGATGGAGGTTGAGTTTGAGTCCTTGTACTTTGGGTCTTTTCAGTATTTTCTGGTGGAAGATCACCCCACTGTGGAACAATACCCTGCTAGAATGCTAAAGACTCTAGTCTGCAGAGGGAGGGACTCATTCTGGAATAGTCTCTAGGCCAGTTTCTCATGTCAGCCATAGTTTCTAATGATGCTTTCTTTCACTGTGATTTATCTGTTGTAGGGTAGACAGGGTTTAGAGACGGGGTTTTTTGCTGTGTAATCCATACTAGTCTGAAACTCACTAGGTAGCCCTGGCGGGCCTCAAGTTTTGATCATTCTGTTTTAGCTTCTCCACTACTGCACCACCACACCCAACTTACTCATCAAAGTGCTGAGAAGATGGGACACTTGAGTGTTCAGCACCAAATGAGACATCTCTATTACACTCAGGGAACTTTGTGGAAAAGGCAGTAGAAAAAAAGCAAGAGCCAGAGGCTGGAGATGCTCTGGAATGCTGCCTTCCAGACACGAAGTCTTCATGACATTCATGACCTCACAGGGCACAATACTGGACCCATCAATAGGTCATCATAGATGATGGGGGAAAACAGATAGCAAAACAGAACAGGGAACAAGCTGGAAAGAGGCCCAGCGGAAGGGGGATGAAAGAGGGAGAACAGAAGAAAGTAATGGGAAGGTCCTAGGATCAGAATACACATCCATACATTATGAAAATTGTCAATAAAAAAAATTTAAAACTTATTAGGCAAAAGTTTCCATGTTAAAGCTTAGCCACGTTGGCCATGCATGGTGGCTCATGCCTTTAATCTTAGCACTTGGGAGATAGAGGCAAGAGGATGGCTGTGAGTCTGAGGCCAGCCTGGAGCTAGTTTTCCAGGTCAACCTAGTGCATAACTGTCATCTTATAGCATTTGGGAAGCTGAAGTAGGAGAACTTGAGGCCAAGAGTTGATGTTACAACCAGTTTGGTAATGTAGCAAGATCTCTCCATTAGGAGGGAAAAAAGATTATTGTAGCAGAAATTGCTGGTTCCTACCCAGCCTGTTTAATGTAACTTTTGATTCTGGTACCAACTTCTCTCGACTGACATCTTTGCATCAGAGTATGCTAACCCTGTCTCCAGTTCTGGGATGGGCCTTAATTGGCCTAAAATGATTGGGACAGCTTGTTTAGAAACATCATGATCTGATTTGGCACAAGATATAAGGAGAGTGGAGCTCTTCTGAACAGTCTCCTTCCTACTGGAGAGTTAAGACGAGATGTGAAACCAGGAGTCTCCCTGGTGTCTTCCTTCATGAAGTGGCTTGAAGGTGAAACTGGCATTACTACAGAAGGGAAGGAAAAAAAAGTGGAACCTTTTATGGCATCACTGAGCCGCTGAGTCAAACTGATCCTTAAGTACACCTCTAAACTCTCCAGGTGTTTGTCCATCCATCCTCAGCCCTTCACAGGTAAAGCCTGATGGAATGTCTGCTATCTAAGAAAGTATCCTGCAGTGAGCCATGTAAATGGCACCCATTGGAAGTGTGGAAAAGGAATGGGAAAGTTCTTTTTCCAAGACTACACAGAACAAGCACATTTGGAGGCAGTATGGAATAGCTTAGAAGCATAGTTGAGCTGAAGCCATGTTTTGCCAATTAAGGAGCATGTGACCTTGGCTAAGCCTCCCCCCTTTCTCTTGCCCTTGGTTCTTCCTATCAGCAAAGTAAGAGACTGAAGAGTAGTTTCTAGCTCCTCACCATCAAGAATTTTTATTGTTGGTCTCCTTTGTGGCTTTATGTTTTATATGTTTAGCTCTTTTTTTAAAAATTTATTTATGCATTTGCTTGCAGAGACAGAGGTGGGGTAAGGGAGAGATAGAGAATGGGCACCACTAGGGCCTGTTGCCACTGCAATCAACTCCAGACACAGCGCCACTTTGTACACCTGGCTTTAGTGGGTACTAGGGAATTAAACCCAGGCCACTAGGATTTGCAAGCAGGTGCCTTTAACCACTGAGCAATCTCTCCAACACAGCTTTTATTTTTTTTTTTGGGGGGGGGGTTCTAAGGTAGGGTCTCACTCTAGCCCAGGCTGACCTGGAATTCACTATGTAGTCTCAGGGTGGCCTTGAACTCTTGGTGATCCTCCTACCTCTGCCTCCCAAGTGCTAGGATTAAAGGCTTCCACCAATATGCCTGGCACTTTTATGTTTTTTTTTTTTCCTTTGTAAGCATCAGGTGACTGTGGCCTTAATTAACATCTAAATAGGTAGCATATGCTTTATAATAATAATATAGAAATGTCTATGAACAAAAATAGATAAATTATTTTCAGCAGGAACTCTGGTGCAAGAATGCGATCAGTGAAGTTAACCCGCTGCCCAGGCAGTGGCATCTAGCGAGCCAGGAGGTGGTCAGCACTTGGGAACAGAGGTAAATATCCGCAGGCCATGCGTCCCCTTGATTTCTTCTTTTAGTGCCTGATTGACCATCTGGTGTTGCTGGACCATCTTCTTCTCCTTAAATTCCTCCCATTCAATTTGAATTTCATACATGGCCCCACAGCCACCTGAAATATCGGTAACTTTGATAGCTGTTGCTCTAGGAAACTTTTGAGAACCTGGATCACTTTGAGCTCCCCCTCAGTCTGGGGAAGCAAACATCCAGTGTGCACAGTGCAGAAGAAGGAGCCTGTGGCTCCCGTGGAGCAGAGGCGCAGCAGCCCCCAGGCACCATGTCGCGCCATGCCCGGCCACTTTTATGTTTATAATAATTGTCATCAGTACATTTTTCATGTACTTACTAGACAAAGCATACACTATGAATTGGCAAAGGTGGTTAAGTTTTTTTTTTCTAAAATGACTGTTATTTGCCAGGTGAGATGATACCTGCCTGTAATCCAGTACTTGGGATGCCAGGGCAGGAGGATCTCCAGTTCAAGGCTACATAGCGCATTCTATGTAGTGAAACCCAAAGCAAACAACAAAATAAATTACTGTAATATGTAGCTATATGTAAAATGTAGGTTTTTTTCTCAGCTATAGATGCAGTTTCTGTGTTTTTTGAGACAGAGTTTCATTATCCAAGGCAGGCTTCCAATTCTGTATGTAGCCAAGAATGACCTGAAACTTCTGATTCTCCTGTCTCCACCTCCTGAATGCTGGGATTAGTCATGCACCATAATGTCCAGCTCACGTGGTGGGGAGATCCAACCCAGCACTTCAGGCAATCTACCAACTGAGCTACATCCCTAACCCAGAGGTAGGATTTGTGGTGGGCTTTTACAGATTATGAAAAAAAACCTTCCAGGTTATCTTTATTCTTTAAGATCTCAGATATTATAAAAACTATGGGATTGAAGATTCACAAGTTACCACTGTGGATGTTCTAAAAGATAATTGATACTATGTCTTATTACTGTTGACTTTTTCAGAAGATGCTTCTTAGAGCTTTAAAAGGATGTACAAAAAACATGTTTACATTAGGAAATTTTATGTGTGCAGTATGTGTACATACATGTTCATGTGTGGGGGTGCACGTGCACCTGCTTGTGGAGGCTAGAGGTTGACTGAAGTCCCACGATCCTCCTGCCTCTGCCTTCCCAGCTCTGGGATTCCAGGGCCAGGCCTCCATGCTTACACGAAGGTGTGGGGCATCCACACTCCTCAGGTCCTCATGCTGACTCAGCCATCTGCCCAGCCACATATTTTTTCACTTAAATAAACATCTTAAAATATAAGACCACAAAGTAGCTCCTTTTGCTCTGTCATTTGTTAGCTGGGTAAGAAGTCAATCCCCAGAATTCCAGGAACATCAAGGAAACATTCCCATTTTAGCTTTCCATAAGTCTACATGCATCTAACTAGGAGTGAAGTTGTATCTCTCAACTTCTGCATTAGAAAATGCACCACAGAATCCAAGGGATGAATCGGTCATCTTGAATATCCTTTCCAGATGTTTTACTCTTATGCCATGAAATCAGGGTAATGTGTTTTAGGCTGTTTGCAGTTAAGGATTTTAGAACCTATATTCAATATGCAGACTTAGGGCTGGAGAGATGGCTCAGCAGATAAGGCACTTGCCTCCAGTGCCTAAGGCCCTGGGTTCAATTCCCCAGTACCCACATATGCCAGACCCACAAGGTGGTGGCCCTGGAGAGCGCTCTCTCTCTCTCTCTCTCTCTCTCTCTCTCTCTCTCTCTCTCTCTCTCTAGCTTTCTGCTTGAAAATGAATAAATATTTTTTAAAAATGCAGACTTTAATCTACTTTTAGTCCGATTCTTACATGTATTATGCACCTCTACTCATAAGTTTGTGCATTTAAGTATACTTTCCTATTTTGTGAATAATAAAACAGGCCTAGTGTTTATAGTGTGCCTATGGTGAGAAGGGAGACAGAAACAGGAGAATCACCTGGAAGCTCTGAGGCCAGGCAGTCAGGTGAATGCAGCGGTGAGCAATGAACGAGTCTTCCCTAAACAAGATGGAAGATGAGGACTGAGAGCCGAGGCTGTCTCTTGACTTCCACCAGTGCAGCACACGTGCCTGCGCTCAACTCACACACGTACGCACATCACCCTCCACCCTCCAAAAAAGTCCCTCAAGGACGTACGTTTCTTTTCTTGCCTTTATTTGTTTTCAGCTTCCTTTTTTAATTTCTCTAAGATCTCTTCTGAAGTTGTCGAAGCCAACAGCTTCACCACCTTTTCACGAGATTTACCACCCTGAACCAAAATGAAAGAGACACACTAAACCTTCTAACATTGGCATCAACAGCAGACCTCTGCCACCCACTATAGCCCTGTTTTCATGTGGATGTTATGGATGGCCTTTCCTTGTAGCTTAGGTACACTCTCTCCTGGACACTTCTACAATGCTACACGTTTTTACCTTTATGCTCCAAATGTATAATAAAAGTTTGGCATTAAAAATTTCAAAATAAGCCAGGTGTGGTGGTACATGCCTTTAATCCTAGCATTTGGGAGGCAGAGGTAGGAGGATCGCTGTGAGCTCTAAGTCAGCCTGGGCTACAGTGACACCCTGCCTCAAAAAAAAAAAAGTCAAAAATGATCATTAAAATATTCATTTCTACTTTTGTTGTTGGTTTTTGAGACAAGGTTTCATGTATTCACTGTAGTCCATTCTGGCATGGAACTCACCAGGTAGCTCAGGATGACCTTGGGATCCAAGGCGTCAGCCACCATGCCTGGCTAATCAAGTTTAAAGATTTTTGTTTTCCCAAGGTAGGGTCTCGTTCTAGCCCAGGCTGACCTGGAATTCACTATGTAGTCTCAGGCCTTGAACTCACAGTGACCCTCCTACTTCAGCCTCCAGAGTGCTGGGATTAAAGGTATACACCATGCCCAGCTAAGAAATTCTTTTGTTTAAATTAAAAATGAAGATAATTTTTAAAGGCTAAAATAAATACAGAAATTTATTTATTTTGTTTTCTTGCATGTTGGTACACGTTTGTGCAGGTGCACTGCATGTGTGTGGAGGCCAGAGGAGAACATCAGGTGTATTCATCTATCACCTCTTCACCTTATTTTTATGAGAGGATCTTTCACTGAACTTGGAGCTCACTGATTCGGCAGGACCAGCCAGCCAGCAAGTCCCAGGATCCTCTTGTCTGTTTCCCCAGAACTGGAATTACAGGAATGTGCCAAGCCTGCCTTATAAGCATATGGCGGGAATACAAACTCAGATTCTCCTGCTTGTGTGGCAAGCACTTTAGTCATGGAGCCATCTTCCCAGCCCAGAGTGCATCCAGGAAGGTCCCTAGGGCCCACTGGCTAGCTGGTCTAGCTGAACTGGTGAGCTCTAGCTTGTCTCAAAGCATCTGGGGGAGAGTAAAAGTGGGAGCTCCCCCACATTGGCCTGTGGTCCCACATGCATGTACGCTGGCATACACCTCTGCACCCCACATATGAACACACACATATACACACACACATAAATATGCACTTTATAACACCTAAATATCAACAAACTGCTTATTTATACTGTTGCAAATTTCTGAAATTTCAGATAAACATAGCCACATATTCAAGTGCTATGACTTTACAATCACTTAAAACAACTTCAAAATGGATGTTTTCAAACAGGTATTTTAAAGAAGTAAACATCTGAATGGGAATTTAGCTAGATGGGCAGAGTGTGCACAGGCAGCATGGCATGAGAACATAACCTTCTACAACTGGGGAAGGTGAGGAAAGTGACCTGATTAGATAGACTTGTAGGTGCAATTTATTAATCAAGGACTTTGAATGCCGTATAGATATGAACTACATAGTGTAACGAGGGAAACCATGCAAAGCTTTAAATGCATATATTTATGTATAATAAACCTGGCTTGGTCTCAGGCCTTGTGCCTACAGATTCTATTTCAATATGTTTACAGTGATACCCAGGCACCTGAATTTAGAAATTGTTCTCAGTGGATTTTCAAGTACAGAACCACGGTGCTGACTTCATATAAACCCCTTATTTTCTCCTAGTGAGCAGAGCCAATGTGGAGGATCAGAAATCCCTGAACCCTGGAACACAACTTAAGTCACTTGAGGTTTTTTCCACAAACTAAGTTTTGAAGGAAGTGAGTGAGATTAATCTGACAGTAAATGAAGTTAGAAGAGATGGTTCCATGAGGGCAGCTAAGGAACAGAAGCACTGCGTGTGCACCAGGAATGTGGACTGTGGTGGGATAGATCAAGGAGACCCAGAGGAATTCACAGCATTTTGTGAATAAATATGGGAGCTGACAAACTGGCTTTTCAAATTATTTGTAGTGTAAACAAAGATATTTAAAGAGAAAGAGAGGAGGGAGGCAAGATACCTTCTCCAGAACCACATCACTCCTCCTGAGTCCGAGGACTTTGGAGAGATACCGACAGAGCTCTGCATTCGCCTCTCCCTCCGATGGAGGTGCTGCGATCGCTATGCTCACGGCGTCAGCTGTCAGATCTGGAATGAAATGGCGTCAGCTGTCAGATCTGGAATGAAATGGCGTGAGTTTACCCTCAAAGCGTTCTTTTTCTTGATGAAGTGAGATGCTGTCAGATCTGGAATGAAATGGCGTGAGTTTACCCTCAAAGCGTTCTTTTTCTTGATGAAGTGAGATACTGTCAGAGAGCTGCATTTGCCTGGCACTTCAGATTTTCAATAAATAACTCTTAAATGACTGTTCAACCAAGTGAATGATTAATCATACTTCAGGGAACATAAACATGGTAAATATACCTCCACAATTACAGAAAATAGACCCACAAGAGAAAATGAATGTTTGCCTACTGACCAAGACGGGCCTCAAGTCCTAGGTAACACTGCTCTTGATTTAATGGGAAAAGTTCCAAGAGAGAGTTGGAGGACCTGGGCTCTGGCTCCAGCAGGGACACCAAACACGTGCATGGTCGAGGTGGCTCACAGGATTGTACAGGGCTCTGGGTTTCACATCAGGAAAAGGAGAGCACCAGCTAGGTTCACCTCTTACATGACATGCATCTTGAATGTTTTTAACATTCAGTTTAATATTTACAAAGCAATTATACTAATTTTAAGTGCACACAAACCATAATTATAGGGTTTTACAAATATTGACTTAAGCCTCTTAGTTATTTAGTGCCATCATTAGCCCTATTTTATAAATGAAGCTACTGGAATTAAATAATGTGCTCTTCACTGAAGTATTTACTGAGTGAGAGCAGTTTACAAATGAGCTTGACCAGCTCTGGACATTTCTACACACCCTGTGAAACAGCACAGTTACAGATTCCACAGCGTGAGAAGGTAATCTCTTCTCCCATCCTATCACGACATCGCAAGTGCAGCATTTCCCACATTAAAAAAAAAATATTTTATTTGCAAGGAGAGAGAAAATGGGTGTGTCAGGGCCTCCAGCCACTGCAAACTCCAGATGCATGCACCACTTTGTGCATCTGACTATATGTGGGTAATAGGGAATCGAACCCAGGTCAGTAGGCTTTGCAGGCAAGCTCTTAACTGCTGATCCATTCTCTAGTCCCCCGCATTTTAACATCTTTGAAATCAAGATGTGTCTTAGATGGAAGAGTTTCACTGATGTACTTGTGTGTGTGTGTGTGTACTTTACAGTTGATTCTAGCTTACACTGGCTTAGAAAACACTGGTTAAGGATGGTATGGACAAGAAACAAGCAGACATGGCCGTTAGCACAAACCAGGCCTAGTATAGCAATTCTATAAAAACAGTTTAGAATATAGACTTTGAAAATAGAGAAGCCTCTAAATGGAGATGTGAAAACATGCGTATTCTATGAAGATAAAGAATGTAGATAAACTGTCAGCTAACACGGCAAAGGAGAGGTCCCTTGGTCACACACCTGTTACAGCGTTTTGCTTGGAGCCGGGCTTGGCGTGTATGGCTATAGTAACACAACCCTTAGAATCAGCTGCCACAGGACCTACAGGAGGACGTGGTCTCTCTGGTTCCTGGCTTTGATTTTTACCCTAAAATGTAAACAATTTTACAGGTTACAAAACAGTTTTCCAAACATTTAATTTGGCCACTGCTCTCCTTCCCCTCCAAGGACTTCTCATCAGGAATGTCTTTCCCACACCCTCAAGGCTCAAAGCACGAAGCAGCAACCCTGTTTTTCCTGCCTTAGAAAACGACCCGACGAGCGCGGGTTCCCAGGACTCGCTATTCTCGGGAGTCAGGATGCGTGTTTGCGGGAGGGAGGGCTGGAGGCGCAGAAAGCCTTTAAGCAGCCATTCAAGGCCTTGCTGCGAGCTTTCACTCCGACTCCGCACCAGAGCAGCCGGTGGGAGTGGCTGTGTGGACTTGGCCCTCGGGAAGCTGGACAAGGCCACCGCCGGGGCGGAGGCGTGTTAGGGGGACGGGGGCGCGGCCACCACCAGCGTGGGGTCTCCCCGCTCGAGCTCCCGCCGCCCGCCACCGTCCCTCTCGCCCCCGCGGAACTCGTCACTGGCCTTGCTCGTGGCACCGGCCTTCTTGGGCATGCCGGCGCCGGAAGACAGCCCAGCGCAGAGCCGAAAGCCGGACCCCGCCGTGGACCTCAGCATGCCCGCCCCAGGGCGCCGGAAGAGCCTAGAGCGCCTGCGCGGGCGGTGGGCGGCGCCGGCGGAGACCTGCGCGTCCGCGGGGAGCCGAGAGCGCCGCCTGGCGGCCGGAGGGCGCTGGGCTCGTTCCTCGGAGCCCCGGGCTTGGACGCAGTGTGACGCGGTTGTCACCTGCCTCTTATCTCCTGGTTGGCGGGGAGCTCCTGCGTCTCCCCGGGGCTGGGGTAAGCGGCCAGGGCCCGGGTCCGCCATCTCCCGCCTCCCACGCGGGACACTGGAGCAGAGAGAGGAACGCATTGAAGAGGTTGGAGCTGGGGACTGGCTCTGTCCCGCTAGAAAGAGCAGAGACAGCCCGAAGCAGAAGACCTGAACAGAGTAACAGTGGTGGAATCCTAGGGAACTGGAATGATCTGAGCGCGAATTAGGAGTCAAGAGGTCCAGGTTTGGGGCTGGAAGAACAGGTTTTGGAGTTTTAAGTAAGTTTTGGGTATATTGAGATGACTGGGGACAATTGTATAGAAATAGTAAATTCATAGCCGGGCGTGGTGGCGCTCGGCTTTAATCCCAGCACTCGGGAGGCAGAGGCAGGAGGATCACCATGAGTCCAAGGCCACCCTGAGACTACATAGTGAATTCCAGGTCAGCCTGGACTAGAGCGAGACCCTACCTCGAAAAACAAAAACAAACAAAAAAGAAATATTGAATTCAATATAGATAACTGACTCATCGGAGGCTTGGGGTAGTGAAATTCTGGAGTCCTCTGAGATTACATGAAGGGAAGGGAAGAGCCACCATAGGACATGGGCCAGAGGTAGGAGTACAGGGTAATGGCAGCTAAGGAAGGGTGCTGCAGGAGGGTGTGCTAAAGTAATGAATGCTGCAGAAGACAGTAACCAGGATTTGGAGAACATGACATGCAGGGACTTTGGAGAATGAATGTCTATTGAAACTTGCCCCAGTGGCCCTGGCAATCTTGGTGAGAAAACGTCAAGAAATCATCTAAGTCCCAATGCAGTTTAAAAAGATATTCTTGGGCTGGAGAGTTGTCTTAGTGGTTAAGGCCTTTGTCTGCAAAGCAGGACCCAAATTTGATTCCCCAGAACCCACATAAAAAGTCAGATGCACAGGTGGCGCATGTGTCTGCAGTGTTTGCAGTGGTTGTAGGCCCTGGTGCACCTATTCACTCTCTGCCTTTCTCTCAAATACTTAATAAAAATATCCTTATTTGCAAGCAGAGACAGAATGTGAGCACCAGAGCCTCTTGCCACTACAAAGGAACTCCAGACTCTCTCTAGCTCAGGCTGGCCTTGAACTCACCTTAATCTACCTGCCTCTGCCTTCCGAGTGCTGGGATTAAAGGTGCGTGCCACAGGCCCAGCTCATATTAGTTTTAATGCGGAGCCTGTGTTCTGCCATTGATCTACACCTGTTGCATCGTTTTAGATGCCTGGGCTCACAGTTAGGAAGCTGACAGTAAGGCAGACAACCAGACTGATCTGGGTACAGAGAAACAGACTTGAGGCTTCTGAAGTGGTTAAAGGCCAAGGAGGGGAAGGGGAAATACCTAAAGTTTGACTGGGTGGGGAAGGAAGTCAAGCAGGTTGACAAAGGAGCTGCAGTGTTTGGGTTCAGTAAGGTGAAATTGGAATGGGAGTGCTGAAAAGAGTGTGATGTCATAATTTATTATTTCAGAGCTGGAGAGATGGTTCAGGGGTTAGTTACTTGCTTCTAAAGCCTCCTACCCTGGGTTCAATCCCCAGTACCCACGTAAAGCAAGATGCAAAGTGGCACATGCACCAGTAATCTCCGCACGCTCACACAAATCAGAGAGGTGGTCACAGACAGAGCAATTCCATCTGACAGGAACATGGCGTGAGGTCAGAAGAAATGACTGAAGACTGTTGAAACTGGAAAGAGGTTTGTATGGACTGCTCAGACACGGAAGCCACTTAAGGCCCAGGACAGGAGTGATCCATGCGTTCAACCCCAATCCTGCTTCCTCTATTTGAAATCAGTTCAAAAGCAAAGCAAAGCAGAACCAGAATTACACTGCAGTCATTTATAAATTTTATATAAAATGAAGATAGTCCCGATTAAGAGCTTTTGCAGTCATTAATGGAAATGATGGGGACACTTGTAATGGTGAATTGTTGATGGTGTTTGGAAAGTAGCTAGATAGGGTGACAGGGGGGAAGTGGAGCTTTCCCCATAGATGTCTACAGAGTGGGATAAAAGGGACTTCATCAAGTCAGCTGGGAAAGGAAAGAGCCCTCAGCTGTGTCCACTATGGAGCTGTTCTCCTGCAGGATAATGGGGAGGGACGGACAGGAACTGTAATCCAAATGGAAAAAAACAAAAAACCACCCCACAAAAAACCAGTATGTTTATGTGTCCCATTTAAACCTTCCTCCAGTTTTAGAGTTGTTTAAAACCATCTTGTCTTAGCTTTGCCAAGGGAGGGAGAAAAAGCATGCAGCAAGAGTATACCCCCCCCCCAGCTCTGTGGTTTCCTTCCTCTAACTTGTTTGTAATCCACAGGTTTCAAATGTCAGAACTACAACAAAGAGAAAGTTGAAGGCATCCACAAGGGAAGAGGGACAGTGAGTTTAGACATTCAATGTACAATGTTTGATGTCCTATGAGCTTGTTTCTTCTCATGTAATTTTTCCCTTTGAAGTTTTGCATCTATTTATGGGGACTTGAGTACTTTGAAAATGCAATTAATCCATCCTTTTAAAAAAATTGTTTTCATTTGCAAGCAGAGATAGAGCGCGCGCGCGCGCGCGCGCGCGCGCGCACACACACACACACACACACACACACACACACACACACACACACAGAGAGAGAGAGAGAGAGAGAGAGAATGAATATGGGTGCGCCAGGGTCTCCAGCTGTTGTAAACAAACTCCAGATGCATGTGACACTGTGTATCTGGCTTTATGTGAGTACTGGGTAATCAAACCCAGGTCCTTAGGCTTTGCTGGCAAGTGCTTCAACCACTGAGCCATCTGTCCAGCCCCTAATCCATCTTAATTGTGGGGTATATACTAGAATATTATAGTTTCTGAGAAAGTACAGTGTACAGTAGGTATGTTAGTCAAATAGCCTTTTGAGTGGTATGATAAAGTTTGAGAATGGTGATAAATGGTATTTTCAACCCAACAGTATTTCCCTTACTTAGAAGCCTGGAGATAAAACAGGCTTACAATGCACCTAGCACCACTCACCTTATTTAAGAACCTTTCCTGTCTGTGCAGGGACTGTAATCATACCTCACACTGATGCCATGATCAACAAGGATGTATGCAAACTACTTCATACCAAGCTTGGGACACAGTAGTATCAGGTCACTATGACTGAAATATCGTTACTGGAGGGAAACCCAGGTCCTTGGCAAAAGCTAGGCAAGTGGTCTACTACAGCAACATCCCCAGCTGGGCACCATGATCATCAACAATTATGATTATTTCTTCCCTCCACATTCTTTCTCTACTTCCTAAGATTAAAATAGGGGAGGAAAAACCAGAGATCTCAAAAAACAGGAACAAGGCAAAAATGCTTATAGTTCTCATAAACTGCTTTCAAGCAGAACAGCATTCTTATTTTTTGTTAATTTCTCCATAAATTAAAAATAAAGTTTAGGGCTGGAGAGATAGCTCAGCGATTAAGGCACTTGCCTGCAAAGCCTACAATTCAAGTTTGATTCCCCAGTATCCACATAAAACTAGATGCACAAAGTGGCTCATGTGTCTGGAGTTTGTTCTGGCTAGAGGCCCTGGTGTACCTATTCTCTCTGTCTGCCTTCTCGCTATCTCTGCTTACAATATATATATAAAGTTAAACCTCAAATATAACCTTTGTTCCAAAGTGGTATCTTAGCATTCAAGTTTTTTTTTTTTGGGGGGTGGGGAAAGGAAAGACAAGTGACAAAAAAATAAAAAGGAAATTTATTTTAATTCCAGGTGATATCCCAATGTCAGTGAATAGTTCCGTTTCTTATACCGTCCATGGCTATATTCAGTCACAATTTCATGGTAAAACACAAGGCATGTGAAATTCCCTAACTGTCCAGAAACATTAACTTGCTTCTGGCATGCCATACTTGTTAAGGAAGAAGTACTGACAGTTACTACAGCTTTGCTAATCTCACTTAAACAGAACCATATTGCACAGGTATTCCAGTTAACTGAGGCTTACATCCATAAGATCATGGCACCAGGCATAGACAAAAACTCCCCTTTCTTCCTCAATTTCAAGAGCCCTTGGCCACAGACCCTCACTACCTTCTTGAAAACATAAAGCATTGCTTTTGATGAAAATTTTTATATCCTATTTAGAAAAATTCTTAAGTTGATGATTTTCCACAACTATCTGACATACCTTAAGCTTAATAAAGAAAGCTTTTTCTTAAGGTAATCATTTCTAAGGGAAAATGTTGTTTCATTTGTATTTTAAAAATCTCCTTTATAAAAAAGTGTATAAATGTCACTCTGCCAGGTATAGTTCTGATCTACTCCCACCAGTCACTAATGAAGTCACAAATATTAAATACACTTCTTGGATAGAAATGTGTATTTTACAGGAGGAATGATTCTGTTGGATAGCTTTATAATTTCAAAAAAGTTGTTAGAAATCTTAGTTTATTCCACTTCTTGCTGTGTAAGATTATCACCATGCTAAAGAGAAGGCTATCTACCCAATCATCAATATCATGTCTCAACCCCAGGAAGTACCGACAGCATCCCCCTGGCAGCATGGTAGAACAGTGCAGGGTAAGGAATCAGTCTTAGACCATCCCTTTAGATCTTTGTTTATATCACATTATTGTGAACTTACATAAACAGCTTACAGCTTTAAAATGGAACTATGCAATACACTACAATACTATCAGAAAATATCCTTGTCTGTAAATGCATTGAAAATCTTCCTGGGTATTTAATAGGCCTGTTTTTAACATCATTCCAAATGCTAACAATCCATATTTCAAAACTCCAAATATAAAGTCAGTTACTTAATATTTTGAAATTAGTTGAGCTAAAAGGAATTCTGTAGGAATACTGACCCATCTCATCTAGCCTTCAAAATAGTTAAAACAAAACCTGCTATGTATATAACAAAAATCTTTCAATTTCAAAACTATTGAAAGACCATGAGTCAGCTGATCTATGAAGTTATACAAGATGAAGCTGAAAAGGCTGTGCTTATTTTGATACAATTAAACCAAATTTTCTACCAGGGTTACAAGAAAATGGAAAAATCTGTCTTTAAATCATGCAGAGAGTTCAACATTTTTCTACTTCCTCTAAGAAACTAAAATGTTTCTTATACTACAATCATAAATATTCAGGACACTCAGTGACTATTCATGGCCAGCTGTTTATGCTTTTGAGGTTAGACTAAATGGCTGTAACACTAAGTCACATGTAGAAGATTATTTCTGGTATCTGTCCGTCTTCTATTGAAGTGCCATTGTTATTGCCAGGTGAACTGAAAAACAAGAAAACAGTCTTGCTTGAAGATGGCGTCTCATGCACTACTTTCTTCAAGCCTTTTGTGCCATAGTGAGAATCTGGACCCTAATTGAGAACAGAAGGTGCATTAGTAATTGTCATTTAATAAACACATTAATGTGTGCTATAATTAGAATAATGGTCTATGATATTCATTATGGCTCCTATAGAAAACATGAAAAATGCAGTTTTTGTTGAAAACAGAAACTAGAGTGCAGCTGTTAGAGAACAGCTTCAAGGTTTTAAGGAAATCATCTTCTGTGAAACACTAATTTCCTACTCAAACAAAGGGCTGGACGGTTCTTAGGACTGTCCTTTCAGGACGGAGCAGTGCATCTTTCCCCAAAGCACAGGAAGCTGTCTGTTCCCCTCTCCCTGCCTGAGGCTCCTTCAGTGACTCGAAGCTTCTGTAACCTCCAAGGGGAAACCATGAAGCTCACCAGCACAGCCTGGGGTTCACCACCTCTCACCTTGAGTGTTGCACATGCCGTGTAGCACACATTGGGCAGGATTTCAATAGGTTCTTTAAACATGACCCTGAATGTATTAGCAGTGCCATCACAACTGAATCCAGTATCATTTTGTCCCAGGGTTTGTTTCTTCTCGTATTCAATGATCTGTAATTTTTAAAAGTGAAATTATATTTAAGTTAAACAGAAGCAAAGTTTTGTAGAAAAGAATATGAAGCCCTTTGAAATTGCAAAGCACTCATTTTTCTGTGTTCCAATTTTTTTCTACTGATCTCTAATTACCGAAGATGGTTTCAATGCATGCAGTCAGAAAATGGCTGTTTAGCATGCAGCACAGTAAGGGTAGAGAGGATGTCAACTAACTGTCGTAGCCATAGAAAAAGAGGGACCTTTATAAAAGATGCAGTTTAGTGTGTGGGCTTTCAAATATGTAGGTTAGATGTCTGAGGAAACAAATCTTTCCTCCTTCCTAGCTTATATCTTATTCATAGGAAAATCCCCTCAGCCTTTCCTGTTTCAATGTTATTTACTGAATTCTAATGGCTTTAAATGCACTGTCGTGTTTGTGAATGTCTTTCACTTTAATTCTATCACCTGTGCCAAGCGCTGTGTAGGAACACTGAGGGCACTCTCCAAGAGTGTCCAGCTATCAGAACAGACATGCAGACAGTGCTGTTCAGTGTGTGATGCCAAAGTACTTAGAGGAGAGCTTGGAAAGTGTGGGTCAGAGCTTACCAGATTCTGAGAGACAGGGCTTCCATGAGTGAGTGTAGAGGCATGAGCCTGCCTCTCTGCAAACACTCCAGGAAACAGTAATAAAGAAACAGGAAAAAGCAACCCATGTCACACCAAGTTAGGACAGTGGCCCTCTTCAAGGGAGAGCTGGAAGAGCACAAGGGGTTCTAGAAGCTCCAGACCAGGGATTGCACTGGATTACACTGATGTGTACAGTCCATAAAAACCGAGACATATGTATGTTATGAATATAAAATGTATACACCAGTTCAATTTCAAAAGAGAGCTCATTCAGTAATCTCCTATGAAATCTAGATGAAAAAATCCCTCAAAAATTACAAAGCAGGGACTTGATAGATGGTTCAGCAGTTAAAGGTGCTTGCTTGCAAAGCCTAATGACATTGGAGTTTGTTTGTAGCAGAGGAGGCCCTGGAACAGGCATACTCACTCTGTGCCTGTCTCTTCTCAAATAAAAAAAAAAAAAATTTTTTTATACCAAAGCAGGCCAGGTGTGGTGGTACCACCAACAAGATTTGCTCATACAATGTATCTAATTATTGACAATAAATGTTTTTTAAAAAGTCTTTAATGTTTAGTTGAATTTTGAACCTACTAAAATTTGCAATATTTTTAAACCAGTTAGAAAATTACTTCTTTATGTTTTTTGTTCGTTTTTGTTTTTCGAGGTAGGATCTCGCTCTAGCCCAGGCTGACCTGGAATTCACTATGTAGTCTCAGGGTGGCCTTGAACTCACGGCAATCCTCCTACCTCTGCCTCTCAAGTGCTGGGGTTAAAGGCGTGCGCCACCACGCCCGGCTTCTATGTGTTTTTAAGTGCAGAAAACCCTTAGCAGACCTCAGTGTAAAATATTTTGAGACTCTCCATTGTACTTTTTAAAAATATATTTTTATTATTTTGAGTTCACATAGGCATTTTCAAATACAGTTGTTTTTTTTCTTTGCTGATTCTCATCTCCAATCTTCAATCCTCCTCTCCCTTCTAACTCCCCTCTTCCTCTTCTGTTTACATGTCCCAAGTGTTCTTTTGGTCTTCCTCACCCCTCTTCCAGCTCATCTCTTTATAATTACTTTTGGTTACTAACCTACCTTTAAGGTTTTACCCACATCTGTCCCCCTGTACGTACGTACGTACATACATACATACATACTTACAGATATTACAAGCAAGGACCTGCATATCAGACAGAATATGCAGTTTTGCTCTGAGTTTGAATCACCTGACTTAATGTGATTCTGTCTGGATCTATTCATTTTCCCATAAATTTCTGAACTGTGTTTTTTTATACTGCTGAATAGAAAGAATTGCATTGTGTATGTGTAACACATGGTTGCAGTCAGCTTTCTAGTTGCTGTGCAGAAAGAACCCAAACAAAAGCAGGTTGTGGAGGAATGGGTTTATTTGGCTTACAGACTCAAGGGGAGATTCCATCCTGGCAGGGGAAATGATGGCATGAGCAGAGGGGTGGACATCACCTCCCCACAGCACTGAAAACAGCACTGAAAAAGTGGCAGGAAGGTGTGCCCAACATTGGCAAGGGGAAGCTGGCTTATAACCCCATAAGCCCGCCCCCAACAACACAGCTCCAGCAAGGTTGTAAAACCTAAACTGCCATCAGCTGAGGATCAATCACTGAGAACACATTCATTTGTTTGTGGGGACACCTGGATCAAACCATGACACACATTGTCATTATCCAGTCATCTGTTGATAGGTATCTAGGTTGATTCCATTTCTTAGCTATTGTAAATAGAGCTGCAATAAAAATGGATGTGAAAGTATCTCTGTAGTCGAGTGTGGAGTCCTTAGGATATATCCCCAAGAGTGGTATAGCTAGGTCGTATATAGGAGTTCTATGTCTAATTTTTTAAGATACCTCCATACTGAGTTTCATAATGGCTGTAATTGTACTTTTACCAACAATGAATATAAGGTGTCCTCTTTTCCCCATTTTGTTGTCAGTTTTCTTTAAAAAAAAAAAAACTAAAAACTTTAAGGCCAGGCATGGTGGCGCATGCCTTTAATCACACTGGGGAGGCAAAGGTAGGAGGATCACCATTAGTTAGAGGCAGCCTGAGCCAAAGTGAGACCCTATCTTGAATAAAACAACACCCCCCATTTTTTTAAATTATATTTCATGAGCATGTGGGGGTAGGTGGGTGCCAGGGTCTTTTGAAGCTGCAAACAGAAGTCCATCTGGCTTTAAGTGGGTGCTGAGGAATTTAACCAGAGATGGCAAGCTTTAACCACTGAGAAAGCTCTGCAGGCCCCTGTTGTTAAGTTTTCTTGGTAACCATTCTGACTGGGGTAAGAGGGTATCTCTGAGTAGTTTTAATTTGCATTTCCCTGATGGTGAGGGATGTTGAACATATTCTGAAGTCCTCCTGCCAGTAGTTGCAATGTGGAGATAAGTGCCCAAGAATCCCAAGAAGCTAGATTGCACATAGAACCTTTCCATGCTTTAGTTAAGTACTGACTAATTTTCAAAATCTTTAGAAATACTCCATGAGGGCCATCCAGAGGCAGTCTGAAGCTCAAGTATTTTACTTAGCAGTTACATTTGCTTTAACTCTGCTGCAGTCAAGACCATTTTTTTGGAAACAACACCAGGTATCTACCAACTAAGTAGCTACAGCCCCAGACATACTTATTATGCCAAATCCTCTAAATCATCATGTTTCCTTGAAACTGGTAAGTTTTATTACAAGCACTTATAAGGCTTTTCCTTAATGCCCACCCTGGGACTGTACCCCAGAGGCATGTGATGGAAAGGAGGTTGGTGCTGTTTTCAGTGGCAAGAGTGGCAGAGATGATTAGGGCCTCATCTTCAGGGGCTTGTTTTGTGGAGCCACCTCACTTTTCACTGCTTTGGCTCAGTTCAGTCTCAGGTGAATGCACCAGAGCTCTGTTACACAATACCAAAGAGTACATGTTGTTGGCTTGTAAGGTTTTGAAAACACTCAGATCCACTGTCACTAGCTCTGTGGACCATTAAGGAAAGTTGCATATTCCTGTGACTGTAGTTAGATACAGCCTTCAAAGACCCTGTTGTTTCATCTGAACTCCTAGAGCCCCAAGGGACAGCTGGACTGAGGTAACAGACCTGTGAGTAAACTAATGGTAATGGCAACAAGGAGGTGTTGAAAATAAATCCGTATGTTCATAATTACACCTTGTATTGTTCAATGTTTGGTTTTGTTGGTGGTGGTTAGTCATTTGGTTTTTCTGAGGTAGGGTCTCACTCTAGCCCAGGCTGACCTAGAATTCACTATGTAGTCTCAGGCTGGCCTCGAACTCACAGTGATCCTCCTACCTTGACTTCCCAAGTACTGGGATTGAAGGTGTGTGTGTGTGGTTTTGTTTTGTTTTTTGAGGAAGAATCTCACGCTAGTCCAGGCTGACCTGGAACTCACTCTGTAGCCCCAGGCTGGCCTAAAACTCACAGTGATCCTCCTACTCCTGCCTCCCAAGTGCTGGGATTAAAGATGTGTACCAGGCCTGGCCTTCTCCACTTAAAAAATATACCTCCCCTTTTCTTTCCTTGCAAATAAATAAAAATATTTTTAAAAGTTTTAACAGATGTGTTTTCAAAAGTAATTTTACTATTAGGAGAGAAAATACTAATTTGTTAGAAGAATGGAACAGGAGAAAGGTATTTAACCTTTTTCCAATTCGACATTTGTGCCCTATCTGAAAGAGCGTAGGTTGAGTGGACCTAAAGAACGAGGCAAGTTGGGAGTGGTGGTGTGATTCCCAGCAGTGGGGAGATGGAGTAGGAGGAGGATGACAAGTTTGATACCAACCTAGACTACATAATGATTTCAAGGCCTGGTGAGGCTATAAAGTAAGACTAGCCTCAAAACACACAGACATGGGCTGGAGAGATTGCTCAGTGGTTAAGGCACTTGCCTCTAGTGCCTAAGGACCCGGGTTCAATTCCCCAGTACCCACATAAGCCAAACCCACAAGGTGGTGGCCCTAGTGTTCTCTCTCTCCTCTCTCTCTCCTCTCTCTCTCTCTCTCTCTCTCTCTCTCTCTCTCTCTCTCTCTATCTATCTATCTATCTCTCTACTTGAAAATGAATATTTTTTAAAAAAGTAAAAAAAAAAAACACACAGACAGACACACACACACACACAAACACACACAAAGAGGTAGCACTTGGTCAGACACTCCTGAGTCAAGAGAGTGCTCATAGTGGTTTGGAGTGACGGATAGTTTCAATACCCTAAAGTTCAAAGCACCACACGAAGGCAGAGAATATTTTGAGACAATCAATGTAGTAAGAGGTGTTTCCTGGTATCAAAAGAGAGCTCCTGGCATAGATTGTTTTTAGGACAATCACAGAATGGAAATCTCCATGATTAAAATGCTATTGATGGACTTTCTGATTCCTTGGATATTTTGGACTTTTGTTAACACATTATTCCACTGTAAAATTAATGTTATATTTCAAGATAACAAATAATGGGTAAAAATGTACCTGTATATTCACTTGATAATCTGTGGGACCATGAATAGATCCATATAAGCCAAATCCAACTACAGAGATTCTTCTGTTAACTGTGAACCTGAGAGAAATGAGCCAGTTACAAAATCATGCAAATATTTCCAAGTGTTCATATTCAGAAGAGTACAGCTTTTTAAAAAGTATTACCTACAATAGCCAATCTTATTTATAAAAAGGAAAGTTGTCACAAATGACATCTCTAAAAATATCCCCTTGTTTGCTTATAAAATTGTCTAGAGTAAACAAACTAACTCATTTTGTATATTGCAAAAGGAACCTAACCTAAATACTTACTTTTGTTATAGTGGTAGTTTCTGTGCTGTACTAGTCTAAATCTCTTGGATGAACATGCTAGCTATTAAGCCCAAAGTCCTGTGTATCCTAAACTAGGACAATCCATCAGTTCAATGAATTCAAATAAATTGAGAACCTACCATATTTAGATATTGAGCTTGGTTGGTAGGGAAATAATGGTTAACAAGACACTGTTTCTATCCATATTTCTTATAGTCTAACAGGTGGCACTGTTAATGAACAAAATGGAAATAAATAATTGTGGCAAAATATATTAAGGAAGAAGGCTGCTCTAAAAAAAATATTTGTGGTACATGGCTAGGAACAGGACCTAATTTACACTTATGGATTTAAAGAAAGGTTCCAATAGCTGGGCGTGGTGGCACACACCTTTAATCCCAGCACTCGGGGGGCAGAGGTAGGAGGATCACCAAGAGTTCAAGGCCACCCTGAGACCACATAGTGAATTCCAGGTCAGCCTGTGCTAGAGTGAGACCCTACCTCAAAAAACAAAACAAAAAAAATCCATAAAATAATTAACAGGTTCCATTTGGTCCTAATAGTTACAAAAATATTATCTATTTTACTTCAATTTATATATGTTACATCTGACATTAAATACACCTGTAACTGAAAAAAGACTGTATAATCATAGATAATCTGTGATGCAACACAAATAATTCCCAACATTCTCAATCATTTTTAATGAATACTACCAGCATACTACCACAACTTAAGTACCTTCTTATGTAACAGACCATGAATTTCAGTTCCTTTTACATGACTTACTTCCTTTAAATACCACAGCAGTCTTACATGCTAGCTAACTATACTATTTTTATCAGCCTAAGTTTTTTATTTTATTTATTATCGATAATTAGATACACTTAATAAGGGAATAATGTGTTGATGTCTCCAGTTCCCCTATTTCCCACTTCCCTGTCCCCGGTCAGTTGGATATCCTCCTCTGTGGGCAGTCTGGATCAGTCCATGGGGTAGGGGGTTGTGAATAGCCTAGGAGTCAACCCGGTTCCACCCCCCTTTTCAGCCCAAGTTTTTATAGTTAAAAAAAAAAAGTTTTAGTCAGATGTAATGGTATGTACCCATGGTTCAAGCCTTGCAGGAAGCAAGGCAGAAAGATAACTTAAGATCAATTTGGAAAGATATTCCATGCTCCTGGATAGGGAGAATTAATAATTGAGTAAAAATGACAATCCTTCCAAAAGCAATTTACAGATTCAATACCATACCAATAAAAATCCCAGCTTCTTTCTTCATAGACATAGAAAAAATAATCTCAAAATTTATTTGGAAGGGCGAAAGGCCTCAGCCATATCTATCCTAAGTAAAAAAACTTCCTCAGGAGGCATCACCATTCCTGATCTAAAGACATACTATAAAGCCCTAGTAACAAAAACAGCATGGTACTAACATAAAAACAGACCAACTGACCAATGAAACAGAAGTGAAGACCCTGCTCTTAGTTCGAGTAACTAGTTACTTGATCTTTGACAAAAGTGCCAACAATGTTTGCTGGTGTAAAGATGGCATCTTCAACAAATGGTGCTGAACAAATTGGATAAATGTGTGTAAAAAAAATGAAAATAAACCCACTCCTTTCACCATGCACTAATATCAACTCCAAATGGATCAGGGACCTCAACATAAGACCTGAAAACCCTGGAAGAAAAAATAGGAGGAACTTTCCATGAGATAGGAGTAGGGAAAAACTTCCTGAGCAAACCTCCAGTAGCCCAAGAAATGCAACAGTCATTTAACTAATGGGACCTCATCAAGCTTAAAAGCTTCTGTACAGACAAACATAGCATACTCGGAGCCAATTGACCACCATCCAACTGGGAGATGATTTTTGCCAGCTATAACAGAGTCTAATACCTAGAACTTACAAAGAACTCAAAAAATAATAAAAATAAAAAATCAAACAGCCCCCTCACAAAATGGGGCATTGATCTGAACAGAGAATTAATTCACAGAGGAGGAAACACAAATGGTTAATACTCACTTAAGAAAGTGTTCATCATCCTTAATCATCAGGGAAATGCAAATCAAAACTACAATGAGATTCCACCTTACTCCAGTCAAAATGGAAATCATCAAAAAAATCCAACAATAGTTGCTGGCAAGGTTGCTGGGGGGGGGGGAGGAACCCTCATTCACTGCTGGTAGCACTGCAAACTCATTCAACCACTATGGAAAGCAGTGTGGAAACTCCTGAACAGAATGGATATAGAGCTACCGATGGACCCAGCTATCCCTCTACTAGGCATCTACCCTCAAGATGTCATACCTCAGCACAGAGACATTTGCTCAACCTTGTTTATTGCAGCTCAATTCATAATAGCCAAGAATTGGAATCAGCCCAAATGCCCATCTCTGGATGAATGGATATCAAAGTTATGATACATTTACACAATGGAATTCTACTCAGCAGAAAGGAAAAATGACATAATGGAATTTAAAGAAAAGTGGACAGACTTGGAGCAGATCTTCTTAGTGAACTCACATAAGAACAGAGTCAAATGCCACATATTCTCCCTCATAAATGGCTCCTAACCAGGTTAAGCTTAAACTCTAAGCAAACCTGACAGGGGAAATGAGAGACTGTGAAAGAGGTGGAAGGAATGAGGGGGAGGAAGGGGGGAATTATACAATAAGCTAAACCAATAATGAATCAAAATCATAAAATCCTTACTTTTATACAGTAAGCTCTCGAGGAAGTAGTGGGCATTACCTGGTAAGAGGGGCCGTAAATGGAAGGGGAAGAAGCCTAACCCCATGAAAAATGGATCAGACCTGCAACTCCCTGTTGTCCCAGTTACTGTTTCCTTCCCACACTGAGCTGTTGATCAGAGACCCACAAGGTCCCCAAAACAAGACAAGATTCTGTCAAAGCTCTTGAATACCCACCCCAAGCCAAAGGTAAGGTCTTATTGCTGAAGAAACCACAGAATGTCATCGAACAGTACCAAGAGACCCTGCAAGATCCAGACTGGTAACCAGCCCCCAGATGGTTGCAAGTGCAGTACTGGAAGGTGCTACATAAGCTGCCTGGGGAAATTGGTCAATGATATTTGGAGAAGGCAGAGGCCACTGATATAAAATGCAGACTGTTGCCATGAGAAGGTTAACCACACTGCCTTCTGGTAGTGATCAGTAAGCCAAAAAGTGATCACTTGTGCAATAGAGGCACCAAAACCTGGGGGAAGGGTAATCAACAGTTTTCAAATTGGCCAAGAAATCCACTCAGTGACAAGGAACCTTTAATTGGAATTGGGACTCAGGGCAAAATCCTATGGGAACCAAAAACTTGGGCTCCAAGGAGAAATTCCCATTGCCAGAGAACTACAGAAAGGCTAATCTCAATAGAATCTTGCCAAATTAGAAATGTGTATCTCATTTAACCTATACTGATCTCACTCTCTGATGGAGATTCTGTTTGTATTTTTCAGAAGGCAGTGAGAGAGCCGTGGTCATTCCAACTCCACCAACAGGCCACAGGCGATTGGCTGACATCCTGGCCAGAGATGAACCACCCCAGGCCTATTGTGTAGGCCCCAAATGAAACCCTGAGAGAGTGACAGGATAAGCAAGAGACCTATAACCACAGCCAATCAGTTAACCCAGGATAAGTCAGTGAGACAGACACCGATTTCCAACACAACCCAAAGCAGAAGTACAGAGACCCCTTAAGATCTCAACAATAAAGCAGACTTAAAACTCACCCACCATGACTCAGGGAATTGAGTGGAAGAAGGGGTGGAAAGATTGTAAGAGCCATGGTGGGGGAGAATACCCAGAGACATGCCCCCCCCAGCAACAACACACAAGGCGGGGGGGGAACCTGGCTGCCTGTTGTGCTATCCATAACCTCCTACCCCAAAGATTGATCCAGTATGCCCACTGAGGAGGATACCCAGTGGATTGGGGACAGGGAGGAGGGAAATGGAAATACCAATGTAATATCTACTAATACAATGTATCTAATTTTGGATAATAAAGATATCAATAAAAAAATTTTAAAAATCAGTTTGGGCAACTCAGAGAGAAAAGAAGGAAGAGGAAGTGGAGAAGGGGAAAGGGAGGAAAGAAAGGAGACGAGAATGAAGGAAAGAGGGGGAGTGGGAAAGAAGAAACAAGCAAACCAATGTTTAGAGAAATGGTATTGCCCAGGTTGAACCTGGGACACAATTTTTGCTCCAGTTGAGTCACAAGCCCATGCTCCGATTGTGGGCATAGCTCAGTGGTATAGACCTAGCACACAAAGCACTGGATTTCACCCCAGTACTAAAGAGGGTGGGGATACACCCTAACTACCATGACATGCTCTATACCAGTATGGTAGAGGACTACCCTATTATAAAAAAAAAGTAATCAGAAAATGGCCCAGGTATGAGTGTGCTTAGCATGTTAAAACCCTAGATTCAATCCTCAGAAAGAAAAAAAAAATCAGAAAATGCAGCTAAACAAATGAGGAAAAATATAAGGCATCCATAAGTCCAAAGCTTACCTATGTCAAACTTTTTTTCTATGAAATATATGTATTAGAAATCATTATCAGAACATATATTTATATTTTTACGTCTCTTCTTCATGTCAAACAGTGAAATATAACAGCTGATTCACCAATTCAATCAATCCTTTGTTTGACAGTCTAGGTTATTTGCAGTTTTTAATTATATAATAATGCAGGATTTAGAGCAAAATTGTCTTATAAAAGTCTTTGCTGTTTCCTTGGAATAAATTCCCAGAAAAAGAACTATTGGTAAAAATGAAAGGCACATTCTTAGGCAGAAAGGTAGCACTTTATTCCCCATTTCTATCTTACTCTTTCTTATCAATCACTGCTTTTGAGAAGCCAATGACTGACAGATTCCATTTACATTTGATTACAAGGAGGTAAAGTAATGGCTCATACACATTTTTCTCTACCAGTGAGTCTTTTTAAATATAGATTTGAAAGAGCACTTTACATAGATTATGGTTATTCAATGGTTTGATGGCAATGTCTGTTGCAAAAAGTTTCAAATTTTTGTCATTTGTCTTTTAACTTCATGGTGATTTCTAGTATTTTTTTAGCTGATCCTGAGGTTGAGTGGAGCCAGGTATACTAGAATTACTGTGATGTACATAACAAAGAATCAATCAACTTCCAAGTGTCATGCTGGATGGAATTCATGAGAGTGGAAGATTTCTTAACTACCAGTTGTGATCCCAATTCCATTCTATTTATAAATCAGAGGTTTTAGTGCACCTTTGCACTGCCCCAACAATCTCTGTAGGAAAGCTAATATAGGAAGACAAAGCTTCAGTTTGCCTGGGAACATGCTGGCCTGGCAACTAAAGTCTTTGGGTGAAAATGACTAGGAAAGCTCCGAGTAATGATTTTGGAGTTACAAATAAATTTTAGCCAGCAAGCAGGTTCACAAATCCAGAGCATGAGTCCATGGGTTGATTGAACCTTGGAATGTAAGGTGTTAACGCAACATGCCTATCCATACCTTGCAGTGGAGGCTGTCTTGTCATGCTGATGCATGCATGTGCTAGAATGCGCTACTTCAGTTTATCTTCTAGTATTCTGCCCAAAGTTTAAATACTGAAGTGTTAATTATCAGTTACATTTATTTCTGCATTGTATTACAGTTAGGCCAACTAATTTTTTAAAAAGTGTATTCAGCTGGGGAGATGGCTCAGTGGTTAAAGGCTTGCAAAGCCTGATGGCTCAGGTTTGATTCCTCAGTACCCAAGTAAAGCCAGATGCACAAAGAGACGCATGTGTCTGGAGTTCGTTTGCAGTGGCAAGAGGACCTGGTATGCCGAATCTCTCTCTGTTCACAAGTAAAATTTTTAAACAACAAAAAAATTTAAACAAAAGTATGACATATACTATGAACTTAAGTTTTAGGTCATCAGGAGAAATGGGTTTAATATAGCTGTGAACTACTAATGTAAATAATGCCATCTGGAGATGATGAAAAAGAACAGGTTCAATGTTACATGGCTGAGATCCTAGCACTTGGGAGACAAAGACAGGAGGACTAGGAACTCAAGTTCATATCCTCAGCTACCCAGAGACCTTGAAGCTACCAGCCTAGGTGGGCTATAAGGATTATCTAAAAAAGGGGGGGAGGAGCTTTTCCTTTCCAATACTTAAAGCTCTAATTTAAGATTGTATCATTGTTTAAACTCAGGATATGGGGCGTCCCTAACTTGGTCTACTAACTCAATGGTCTACTAACTGTTAAAGAAGTCTAAGACTAATATTCTAATCCCTAATAATCAGTTTCACCAAAACCCTCAGATCTACTAAAATTAATTACTTTCTTTTAGTATATTACTGTGATGATTTATATTACTAATGTTCTTAACATTGAGCCATTTCCCAATCTCCAAATAAACTTGAATTGCATATAGAATTAGTCTGTCAGGGTACTTAAAATGCTAACATTCTATATAGATTTTCTTCTCTCTCTCTCTCTCTCTCTCTCTCTCTCTCTCTCTCTCTCTCTCTCTCTCATTTTAGATTATTTTTCTTCTCTATGGTGAGGTTGATCTAGAATATGATTTATATTGGTATGTGTGAGGGTGTATAAGCACATGTGTACATGTGCAGGCCAGAGGACAACTTCTAGTATCAACCTTAGGAACACCATCCACTTTTGTTGTTGTTCTTTTGTATTTTTGAAGTAGGGTCTCACTCTAGCCCAGGCTGACTTGGAATTCACTAAGTAGTTTCAGGCTGGCCTTGAACTCATGGCGATCCTCTTACCTCTGCCTCCTGAGTGCTGGGATTAAAGGCGTGCGCCACTACGCCCAGCAGCCATACACTTTTTGTTGTGGTTGAGACAGGGTCTCTCACTGGAGCTTGCTAAATACTCTAGAGTGAGTGACTGGCCAGCAAACACAAGATCCTCCTTTTCTCTGCCACCCCAGAACTTGGGGTAAGGCATACACCACCATTCCTGGCATTTTTCATTGGTACTAGGGATCAAATTCAGGCCCCCATGCTCCTGAGGCAAGCACTTGACTGAGCTATCTCCCCAGCTCTAGAGTATTTTTTTGACTTGCCCAATTCCTATATAAAGAATATGCTTCCTTCAATAATTAACCACAATGTATTTTCTTTTTCCAAGGCTCAAGGAAATATCTGTTCCTTGAATGTGTGATTAAAAACTCACCTGTAAAAACCTTGTGAACGCACAGTTCTTTGATAACTTTAAATTCCTCCCATGGTAATTGGTCTACTTGGGCTTTCTTCTTCAATCAATTTTTGATAATTTATATTTGCCTATAAAATGATCCATTCCATCAAGATGTTCAATTTATTAGCACAGAGTAAACTCAGAATTCAAGTAAAAATCTCTTATGATTATATTCCCATTTTGATTCCAAATATGAATTTAAAAATTGCTTTGGAAGAGGTTTGTTTTATTGCTATTTTAAGAAACTACCTTATGAATTTATCAATCCTATTTTTTTAACTCACCAATTTCTTCATTTACCTATTTAATTGCTCTTAGGGTTCTTCCTATACTCATTTTCTACTTATTTAGAATAAATGCTTAAGCCATTTGTTTCCACTCTTATTTAATAAGCATTTATTATTTTTGTATACAAATTTGGATTTCTATAAATTTTACATGTAACATTCTCATTATAATGGTTACTATTCTACAAATGCATTTTAATTCGAGATTATTTTTTTCCCCCGAGGTAGGGTATCACTCTAGCCCAGGCTGACCTGGAATTCACTATGTAGTCTCAGGGTGGCCTTGAACTCATGGTGATCCTCCTACCTCTGCCTCCCTAGTGCTGGGATTAAAGACATGCGCCACCACGCCCAGCTCTAATTCGAGATTTTTAACAGGCTCAGCTAAATAATTTTACTTAAGTTGTTAAATATCCAGTTCTACACTAAAGTGCTATTAAATAACTGGAATTCCAAAAGGCATGATTTATCAACACTGGTACTCACTCTATTTCAAAATTTAACCTAAAAAAGTAGAGCAAAGGAAAGTTCTTTAGCAAGATTACATGTTTCCATGATTTTTTTCCCATTCAAAGATTTTATAAATATTGACTGAGATATTCTCCATGTAACATCTATTCCAAGGGGAGGGGGTAAATACTTTATCTAAGCTTAGTAAGATTAAATTGGTTAGACTATGGCCCTAAACCTATACAAATGATACTTATCAATTGAGACCTAGAACCTGGCTCTACAGCAGGGTAATCCAAGTAGACATCACGTAACAGAAGGCCCAACCCAATTTCTACCTGTTCTTTTTTTCCTAAGCTGTTACCCTCACTCAAAGTTCACTAAGAAGACCAGGATATTTTAGTGTCTTGGCTTTTGTAACTACCTTAAGAATTAAGCAAAATACAAAAGAACATGTTGGTTAATTACCTCACACAACCACTGATTGCTACCTCTACCAGCCCACTGAGCCCCCACTTAGACAGGCACCTGATTCGATCACTTGTCCCACTGTAACCCCAGCGGCTCTCCACGTGCTGGAATCTGTTAATGCAGCATTCTTTTCCTCTGAGGCAGCATCGTGGTCGGTCAATGTATTCTACTCGAGGTTTAGGATTAACAGTAAAATGAAGAAAGAGGTTTACCACTTCACGATCTGACAAAATTCCAGATTGAGCAGGACCTGTAGAAGTAAAAATATTAACCTAGTAGATATTATTTTAGCATACATTTCTAAGCTTTGATCAACCTATTATAAGTTAACCTAAAGGGATGTGTTAAGATCATTAAGTAAAAATTTAGATGAAACACTGACTCATTTACCTCCTGAGTTCCACGGATTTCCACTCACCAGCAGTCATTCTCTCTGCTGGGGAACTGCCTCCAAGTAGTCTTTTACAGTGAACCCTCCATTCTCTACCTAATACCTGTCTGAGGCTATAATTTGAACAAAAGAACATATTTAGAGATAAAAAGAAATGGAATAGTGTTTTACTTTTGAAGTTTGGAAGTCAGCAGAAGTCAAGCTCAAAGCTGGAAAAGCTAAGGAAGCAGGATACCATATATGGTTCAATTTTCTCATTTACTGTTTCTGATTGAAGAAAAAAACCAAATGTCTTAAATATATTCAAAATTAATGCTGTTCCCTCATAAAAGATGACAGGAGGCCACTTCTAAGACAGTAAAAGCAACTGAAATAAGACTCTCAAACACTAGAAATTTGGTTTAAGAAGTATTAATTTTAAAACATAAATTAAATATTATATACAAACATATTCGCCAGACATACTTGAGCCAAGCGTCATTATTTGCAATCTGCAGATAAGGAAAGATTATACAGAAGGAAAAATAATTAAAAACTTGAAATCTACATTTGATGAAAAAGAATAGAACTGAAACTACATAAGATCAAAAGAAAAATGAGTGTGAAAATTATTCTTTCTCAAAATGGCAAGAACTATGATAAACAGATTTAAAACTTTAAGGATAAAATACATGATAAAAAACAGAGACCTATAATAGTGGTCCTGAAGAAAAGATAGTTCTCTTTTCTACATATTTCATAATGTAATAACTCAAGCCTATAGTAAGAGAAAATTTACTTAGTTTTAAGTCTTCAGGACATGAAAAACATGGAGCTACTTAAAGAAAACCAAAGAATTCAAGAGGGTGGAAGAGATGGCTCAGCAGTTAAGGTGCTTGCCTGCAAAACCTAAGGAACTGAGTTTGATTCCCCAGTATCCTCATAAAGACAAATGCACAAAGTGGCACATGTATCTGGAGTTTGTTTCCAGTAGAGGCCCTGGTGTACCTCTTCTTTCCGTCTCGCTCTGCTTGCAAATAAATATTTTTTAAAAAAGAATTCAAGAATGTCTGTCATGTAAAAGGATATACCTAGTCATATCACTAGCAACATACTGAGAATTAAAGATAATGTGAAAAAGGACATTCTTTTAAAGAATTATTAGATGGCCCAACAGAAATAACTGGCAGCCACAAGGGAACAAAATTGCATTCAAATCATAGAGGAGCCGGGTGTGGTGACGCACGCCTTTAATATCTTTAATCCCAGCACTAGGGAGGCAGAGGTAGGAGGATCACCATGAGTTCAAGGCCACCCTGAGACTATATAGTGAATTCCAGGTCAGCCTGGGCTAGAATGAGACCCTACCTTGAAAAACAAAAAACAAACAAACAAAAAAAAATCATAAGAGGAGTACCTGCCAAAAAGAAGTTCTTGAGCCAGAAAAATATCCTTCAAAACTGAAGGCAAGATGATAAAGATGTTTATAGATGAAAGAGTTTAGAGAATCTCATACTAATTCTTTAACAAATACTAAAGATACTTCTTCAGGCTGATGGAAATGATAGAAGCATGCAATTGTGGTTGAGGGTGGGGAGCCCCAGAAAGGGCAAATATACAGGTAAATCTAAATGATTATTGATTTTTAAAATAACAGGAAGTGCTTGCCTTGCAAGCATAAGGGCCCAAGTTTCATCCCTAGTTCTCAAATAAAAATGTCAGGCATGGTCAAACATGCCTGTCAACAGGCTGGGAATGTGAAGACAGGTGGATATCCCTGGCGTTCCCCCTAGCCATTCTAGCTTCATTAGCGAGCTCCAGGCCAATAAGAAACGCTGTCTCAGAAAGATCAGGATGGTGCTCCTGGTGACGAGATCTGAAGTTGTCTTCTGGCCTCCACATGTCCCTGCCCCACATAACACTAACACACATGCACATCCATGCTGTGCACATACACTATACAAGTTGCAAAATCATTGTTGTAAGTTACAAGGAAGGACTAAGTAAATAAAACCTACCAAATTACAATCAAAGAAAAGGAGGGCTGGGGATGTGGTTCAATGGTCGAACATGCTTGCCTAGCATGGATGAGGTTTGGGCTATCCTCAGCCACATATACACAATTTAAAAAAATCTATACAAAGAAAGGAGGAAATAAAAAATATGTAAGAATTAATAAAGTGGAAAACAAACATACTATCAGCCAGTAGTTCTTGGGTGATATTATTTCTAACTTCCATATGAGGCCATTCTGATAATTTCATTACAAGGAAGGAAAGTCTAATTTGTAATGAAATATTCATAAAAATGCTAAAAACAAAACCAACAGGGCTGGAGAGATGGCTCAACAGTTAAGGTGCTTGTCTGCAAAATCTGATGACCTGAGTTCAATTCTCCAGTGCCAACCTAAAGCTAGATGCATTTTGCAGTGACCAGAGGACCTGGCATGACCATTCTCATTCTCCCTCTGCTCTTGCAAATAAATAAAATATTTTTAAAAACCCAACAAGTAAAATAAAATGAAACCCTGTAAATTGAATCTGGTAATATACAGAAAAGACAATTCATAATAAACTTTCTTTGTGAAAGAAATCCAAATGTTTCAATAAGAAAAGAAATTTCACTATACTAGTACTTCATTCTATTAACAGAATAAAGAGGACACTATCCTTAAAGGTGAGAGGTGGGTGTAGAGGCACACACACCATAGGAGGTGGGAGGCAAGAGGATCAGGAGTTCAGCATTATCATAAACTCTATAACCAAGTTCAAGGACAGACTGGGCTAGCTGGGACTCAGTCTCAAAAGAAACAAAAAGAGGAACCAGGC
>PVHP010011284.1:0-45389 GCA_004024765.1 Zapus hudsonius | reverse complement strand
TGGGTCCTGGGGAATCAAACTCGGGTCATTAGTCTTTTGCAGGCAAGAGCCTTAACTGCTGAGCCATCTCTTCAGCCCCTGAATTAAAAAAAAAATTGTCTGTCAAAAGATACATAATTTTATGGGCTGGAGAGATGGCTCAGTGGTTAAGGCACTTGCCTCCAGTGCCTAAGGCCCCGGGTTCAATTCCCCAGGTCCCACATAAGCCTGACCCACAAGGTAGTGGCTGTGGTGCTCTCTCTCTCTCTCTCTCTCCCTCCCCCCCTCCCCCCCTCTCCCCCCCCTCTCTCTCTCTCTCTCTCTCTCTCTCTCTCTCTCTCTCCTTGAAAATGAATAAATAAAATATTTTTTAAAAAAAAAGATACATAATTTTATATTAAATCTGTCGTTAAATCATTCTGTTATATTTTATGTGAAGTAGAACTAATATGACATAACCTTTCAGCACCTTGTTCTTACTTTCCAGTGAAGATGAACTAGAAGAAACAAATGGAAGTAACGCCGTTGACATTGAGATCGATCAAAACAAGGACAGCAGAAAGGAGGTACTGTGAGGCCAGTAACCTTCTTATAGTTCACCAATAAGCTGCCTCTTATGCATCCTACTTAATCTGTTAAGTGCTATGTTCAAAGCTCATGCTGGAACCTTTTTGGTTTTTCAAGGTAGGGTCTCACTCTAGCCCAGGGTGACCTTGAATTCACTATGTAGTCTCAGGGTGGCCTTGAACTCAGAGTGACTCTCCTACCTCTACCTCCTGAGTGTTGGCATTAAAGGGGTGCACCACCATACCCAGCCCATGTTGGAACTTTTTAAACAGTACAAACATTTTTGTAAAATTTAGAATTCTCATTGCCAGTAATCACAAGTAAAGAAAGCCTTAGGGTAAATAAGAGCCATACTTGTGTAAATTGGCCAGATAGTGGTGTTGAGGGGGCTGGCTGCTGCTCCGCTCCTCCTCCGAGTCTTTCTAGCCATCACTGCCTGGGGTCTGCACAGGCTGGGCTATGAGGTATCTAAGTGACCCCAGGAAGTTCACAGTCACACCAAGATCCCTTATTACAGAACCAGCAGTGCAGTCACAGAGTTCAGTACTCTAATGTGCAAGAGGAGAGGAGTTAAGATTGGAAAAACAGAAGGGTCTAGACATACCTGAACTTGAAAATTATAGCAATAATACGTGCTTTTTAGAGACAAAATAGGAAACAGTCAAACAAAAAGAAGAAAGCCAGGTGTGGTAGTCCACACCTTTAATCCTAGCACTCGGGAGGCAGAGAGAGGTAGGAGGATCACTGATCACTATGTAGTCTCAGGGTAGCCTCAAGCTCACAGTGATGTCTACCCCAACCTCCTGAGTGCTGGGATTAAAATGCATAGACCAGTACGCCCAGCTTAAATAGATTCTTTTTCTTTAAAAAAAATTTTTTTTTAATATATTTGAAAGCAGAGAGAATGGGCTGCCAGGTTCCCCAGCCCCTGCAAACTTACTCCAGATGCATGCACTACTGTGCATCTGGCTCTATGTGGATACTGGGGAATCAAACCCAAATTGTTTAGGGTTTGCAGGAAAATGCCTTAACTGCTGAGCCATGTTTTTAGCCCCCAGTAGATTCTTCAAAGTAAAAACAGGCCATTTTTTTCTGGATGATATTCTTGCCAATGATTTATAGGAGGAGTGTCTGAATAACGACCCTGAGGGTTAGCTAAATTACAGATTGTTTGGAAAGTGAAGTTGTATTTGTTCTTCAGAGATTCATTTTAAATGAGCATGAGAAGGCTTGATTGTCATTTTCTGTAGTTCTTATATAATATAGCACAGTTAGTTTTGAAAAGAAAATTGGTTAAATCTTAGTTTCTTGACATATAAAATGTTATTAAAACATACATGACCAATAGGTATTCTGCATGAACTAGTGTGGTGATGTACAGAATGTAGTTTGCTGCCAACATTTTTGTTATATATTTCCACTTATTCAAGTTATTGCCATTGCCATCATAGTTTGCATTGTCTTTATCTCAGCCTTGTAAATATGAAAAAAGCCATATGAACATATTTTCAGCTTTATCAGTGAATGTGACCACATGTAAAATGAAATTATGAACAGTTTTTTGAGGCATGATCTGCTACAACCCAGACTGACCTCAATCTTTTGTTATGTAGATAAGATTGACTAAGCTAAGTCCTGGTCCTCTTGCCTCTCCATCCATCTGCCAAGTGCTCGGATTACAGGCACAGTGTCACTATCTTGGTTTAAAGCATTATTCTTCCAGTAAGACATACTCCTTTCATTGATAACTTTTGTGGCTTTTTTTCTAATTTCTGAAAGTTTGGTTTTAGAGAAAACACTAAAAAAATTAAAGCATTTGTTTTTAAAAATAAAAAAAAAATTATGAGGAACCAGGGAGAACTCATTGGATAAAGCGCTTGCTTCTTAAGTGTCAGGACCACATGTGTTAGAATCCCCAGTGTTCATATAAATACCAAGGGAGCATGGCCGCAGCTACCTATGGTCCCAGCATTTCTGAGGCTTGGGGGGCAGAGATAAGGGGCCAATGAGAAACTGTAAGTCAGGTAGAGAGTGAACAGTGTTGACCTCTAGCCTTTGAGCCCTCGCATAAGAAAAAATATGGTGGTACATTTTTTTTAGAACAGAGTATGTTAAGTTGCCCTAAAAGCTAAATTTAAAAAATTTAAAAAGAAATGTGCAAAATGTCAGTCCATTTCATACTGGAGTTTGTTTTTCTTACTGGAAAGATTTTAAATGTTTTAGCTTAATCTCTGTCTCTCTGGTCATACAGTCTTCTGTCTTGCTAGAGACTCTTGAGACAAGAGCTCCCTCTTCACTTATCTGTATGTCAACTAGGTAAATGTAAGCTCACAAAAGAAGAAAACAGCTTTTCTTCCTGTATTACTTGCTGTCAGAGGCTTCAAGAGATAGTATGAGGAAGTTTCTGCTGAAGAAGGAAGAGTACACTTTGACTTGTTTGTCCATAATCCCGTAGCTGTAAATTTTGTGCTAACTCATTAGAATGTGTAGATGGCGACTAAGATGCAGCATGTTATTGGCTTAGATTGCTGGGGTCGTGATTAAGGGCACAAGCTTATTACTGTTCGTTTGACTTTACAATTTCATTTATCAAATGTGTCTGTTGTGCAGGTTCCCCCTACCGAGACAGTTCCACAAGTCAAAAAAGAAAAACATAGCACACAAGCTAAAAACAGAGCAAAAAGGAAACCTCCCAAAGGAATGTTTCTTTCTCAAGAAGATGTGGAGGCTGTTTCTGCCAACGCCACTGCGGCTACGACTGTGCTGAGACAGCTGGACATGGAGTTGGTCTCCATCAAACGGCAGGTAATCACCAGCCCCACATGGAGGAAGTGCCATGAGAGCATCTGATTGCTAAGGAATTGGGCAGATAATGTTGGGTATTGGCCCATTAAAAAAATTTTTTTGTGAACTCTTACAGCAGAGAAAAGCATATGGATGTCATATGAATACAGTACAGTACAACCATTGTTTGTGTACCAATGATTGTTCACAACATGGACACTTTATTTCTGTATTTATATGTGCCACAGCACACACATGGAGGTCAGAGGACACGTGTCCTTTGAAGTATCTGTGCTCAACCATCTTTGAGACATGGTCTCTTGCTGCTGCCAACAAACAGCCAGACTGAAAAGGAAAGACTATCAGACTGGCTATCCTGGCTTTGCCTCCTATTGCCACAGGTGTGTGGGGTCATGGAGCATGTACCACTGTGCTTCTGGCTTTATGTGGTCCTGGGGAATTGAACCCAGATTGGGTAGGCTTTGCAAGTAAGCACCTTTAGCCACTTCCATCTCCTCGGCCTCCGCTATTCTGATTTTTAAATGCAATAAGATTCTGGGCTGGGATTTGCAGGTCAGTGGTAAAGCATTTGCTTAGCATGCAGGAGGCCCTGAGTTCGATCTTCATTGCCACCAAAATAATTCTCTCAGATTCTTATATTCATTTTTGGATTTTACATTGTGTTGAGCATGTGAGATTTATCTGTGTAGTATAGAGTGCTCCTCCTTATTGTATGAATAGCATACACGTATACTTTTTTTTTTTTTTTTTTTTTTTTGGTTTTTCGAGGTAGGGTCTTGCTCTAGTCCAGGCTGACCTGGAATTCACTATGTAGTCTCAGGGTGGCCTTGAACTCACGGCAATCTTCCTACTTCTGCCTCCCGAGTGCTGGGATTAAAGGCCTGCGCCACCACGCCCGGCCCACACTGTTTTACAAAGTGGCTTTGTCAGTTTATGTACACATTGGTTGAGCCACACCAGCCTTTTCCACCTGCAGCATATCCTGTCCTGTGTGTTAGCAGATGTCCAGCAGCCTCTCTAGACTCTACTCACCATGAGCTAGTACACTGTCCCCAAACCACTTGTGACAACAGAAACCTCCAGCATTTGCCATGTCAGTCAGGGCACAGTTGTTCCCACCCGAGAACCATTGCTCTACACTATTGCCAACACCGATAACTTTCCTGTAACAGCCAACAGCAATACGATACCTCAGTGTGCTTTGTAACAAGCCTCACTGTTCTCTGGTGGTCACTTGGAATCATTTTCTTTTCATGTATTTGTTGGCCTCTTCGGAATATCTATCCACTCTTGTTCTGTTTTTGTTTTCAAGGTAGGGCCTCCCTCTATCCCAGGCTGACCTTGAACTCACAGCCATCCTCCTACCTCTGCCTCTGGAGTGCTTGGATTAAAGGCATTTGCCACCATGCCTAGCCTTTTCTCTTTTCTTACTGGGTTGTGAGTTTCCTTTCTGTTTTCTTTTGAGATGGGCAGGATCTTGCTGCATAGACCAGGCTGGGCTGGAGCTCAAAGCTTCTGCCTGCACTTTATAAGGTTTTGCTTATTATTTCAGACCATCACTGTTTCCTGCCTGCTTGTCTTATAGTTCTGAATTCTGTGTCCTGCCTCCCCCCTTCTTTCAGTGTGTGTAGGGGGTACAGTTCATATGTGTGAGTGAGGACATGTGCATGCCACAAAACTTGTGTGAAGATCAGAGGACAACATCAAGTGTTGCTCCTTTTCCTCTCAACTTGCTTAATGCTCTCTCTCCTCTCTCCTTTCTTCTCATTGTTCATGGTGCATTTGCTAGGCGAGTTGACCCATGAGTCTCTGGGCAGTTCTCTTCTCTCCACCTCTCTTCTTGCCATAGCTGTAAATATGTAATAGCATCAGCATCTATTTGGATTCACTTAGGTTCTGAGGATTCAACTTAGGCACTCACTGCTTGCATGGAAACACTTTATCCCTTGGCCATCTCCCCCTTCGTTCTCATTGAAGATACATTACACACCATCTCAGCAGCATTGCTTGACCTTTGCATTTTGTTCTTCAATCTACCTAGAAGTGTTTTTCTGTGTGTTATTTGTATGGTTAATACTCAGTATTTGAATGTAGGCATATATTTCACCCAGTATTTATTTATTTACTTATTTTTTATTTGTGAGAGGTAGGGTCTCACTCTAGCCCAGGCTGACATGGAATTTCACTATGTAGTCTTAGGCTGGCCTTGAACTCAGCAATCCTTTTACCTCTGCCTCCCAGGTGCTGGGATCATAAGCATGTGTCACCATACCTAGCTCACCCAGTATTTCTTACTGAATAGTCTGTCCTTCCACCATGATACAACTGGAGCTTTATTTAAGTCCACTGTCCATATGTGAATGCGTCTAGTTTTGTGTTCTTTTTTCTTTTGGTTGGTTGGTTCATCCTTGACCATTACATACTGTTGTGGTTTTCTTTTTTATATTTTATGTATTCATTTTCAAGGAGAGAGGGGGGGGCACCAGGGCCACCACCTTGTGGGTCTGGCTTATGTGGGTCCTGGGGAATTGAACCTGGGACCTTAGGCACTGGAGGCAAGTGCCTTAACCGCTGAGCCATCTCTCCAGCCCTGTTGTGGTTTTCTGTATAAATTTATATGTTTGGTAGCCTAAATCTAGGTCTTGATTATCCTTGGCCCTTTGTATTTTCATATATAATTTCTATCACTTTCCAGTTTTCAGATAAAATAACTGTACTAGAATTTTGATTAGGATTATAACTATCAGGCGGGCGTGGTGGCTCACACCTTTAATCCCAGCACTCGGGAGGCAGAGATAGGAAGATCGCCATGAGTTCAAGGCCACCCTGAGACTACATAGTGAATTCCAGGTCAGCCTGGACTAGAGTGAGACCCTACCTCAAAAAAAAATTTATTTGCAAGCAGAGAGAGAGAGAGAGAGAGAGAATGGTACTTAAGGGCCTCTATCAAATGCAAATGGGACTTGAGGTGCATGTACCACTTTGTTCATCAGGCTTTAACTAAATCTGGATTGTTAGCCTTCACAGGCAAGTGTGTTAACTGCTGAGCCACCTCTCCTGCCCATCATTCACTCTTTTTGATGAGGTAATCTTGATAATTCCCTTGGATGATTAAGAGACCACCTGTCATTTTCTAATGAGAAGCGTGGGGTTAGTGTCCCTGTCTTTTCTCTGATTCAGAGAGGCAGCACAGACCAGCACCAAGCTGTGGGGTCTAAGGATAGCTCCTGAGCCTGGCTGCTTGCACAGCTGTGGCCTAATCTTAGGAGAATCATTTAATCTTTCTGGGCCTCTTTTCCAATGAGGACATTAATCCATGTGGTCTGATCCTGGCAGATCTCTCAGGGTTGCTGTACAGGGACATAATAAGTGCTGTTTTGAGTGGAAGAACGCTGATAAGGGCTGTGGTTTTTTTCCTTCCTCTACTTGGAGGATTCACACACACACCACTTTTTTGTTTGAAGGTATCCCTGAAGGGTTGACAATTTTGAAGAGGGAGGGCTTAGAACCCAACGTCCTTGACAGGAAACATGCTGCAGCTGGCAGGCGGTGGCAGAGCCGTGTGTCTGTGACTTCTAGATTCAGCATGACAGTCAGCCACAGAGAGACAGCTGCTCTGAGTGCCCAGGCTTGTTGGTATATCAGAGGAAGCACTCACCCCAAATAACAGAAAAGCCAATAACAACAGAGTGCTGCTTCTCCAGTAGCAGGAAGGCGCACTGCTGGCCTTAGTTCATGCGTCCTACGACACACTCTCTCAATTTCTTTCAGGCTCTGTCCTCTGCCATTCTCTGCTTAATCCACTTCTTCCTATGTTGGAAGCTGCAGAAGCCATTTTGTAGTTCTCCCATCTGTATTCAGGGCAGTCAGCAGAGGTGATGGGGGCGGAGCCACTCTGACGTCCCTGTTAGCAGGCAACACCAAGGCCCTGAAGGCTCCTGGCTCTAAGGAGCAGCAGCAGCTCTGTCTGAGCCAAAGAGGTGGGTGGAGCTTCTGCTCCTTCACCAGTGAGCTCCTTCTGACTGCAGACAGGAGTCACTGTGCACCAGAAACAGAAACTCTCTCTAACTGGGTGGTCCATGAGGTAGCTACATGGATTTGTTTTTTTTTTTTCCTTCTTCTTCTTTAAATGCTGGTTACCTCTGTAAGGTGATTCTTACTTACCCAGCTTGTTGCCACTCTGGCTTCCTCTCCAGTTAGCACAAGGTTGGCAGCTAGCCCCTGTTCTTACTCTGATTATAATCCCTAGATGTCCTCTCTCCTTCCCTCCTGATAAGATCTCACACTATATAGCTCCGATTTGATTCTCAGGCCTTCCTCCCAAGTGCTGGGATTACAGGTGTGAACAACTACATCCGCTACCTCTGGGTGTGTAACTGATATTTTAAAATATGAATGAGAATTTAGAGCTAACTTTTGGCCCAGAATTTCTGGAAGTTGTATCTTTAATCTTTATGCTGCTTTATCCTTGGCCTTTACACAGAGATGTGTGCTGTATTCCAGGTCTGGACTGTCTGTAGAGAGCCAGCTTTAGTGCAGAGTGGCACTTCCTGTCTGAGTGTTTAGACTCGGAGAGTGCAGTGTGCTTGCCCACAGGCCGGGGGTCACTTTGCTTGTTGCTGAAGGAGGAAAGAACAGCACAGCTTCTGGGCATCCCTGTTGCCCCTGGGCTGGGGGCAATCCTGGTCAGAAAGTTTCCTGGGAATAAAGTTCTAATACCTAAGACCTTTAAAAATGCTGTTAAGCTGGAGAGGTGGCTTAGCAGTTAAGGTACTTGCCTGCAATGCCTAACAACCTGTATTTGATTCCCCGGTAGCCATGTAAACCAGATGCACAAAGTGGTGCATGTATCTGGAGTTCATTTGCAGTGGCTAGAAGCCCTGGTGTACTCATCTCATTGTCATTCATATTCTCTCTCTCTCTCTCTCTCTCTCTCTCTCTCTCTCTCTCTCTCTCTCTCTCATAAAAAATAAATTAAAAATTTTTTAAAACAAGTTTCAGAAAAATTTACAACACTGGGTGGCAGAGGGAGTAGGGTGGCTATAAATTATTTCAAGGCTAGATTGGGACTACAGAATGAGTTCCAGGTCAGCCTGGGCTAGATTAATTCCCTACCTTGGAAAAAAATTTTTTTTTTTTCACCAGTAGTTTGAAGCCAGCTTGGGCTAGAATGACACCTACCTCAAAAAATAAGCCTGGCATAGTGGTGCACCCCTTTAAGCCCCAGCATTCAGGAGGCAAAGGTAGGAGAATCACTGAGTTGGAGTCTACCCTGAGACTGCATAGTAAATTTCAGGTCAGTCTGGACTAGAGCAAGACCCTAACCTCAAAAATAAATAATTACTTAAAAACAAGGTTCCTCTTTGTGGTTTATTATACCTTTTCTATATTTTTCTTTTTAGATTTATGTTCTGGAATTAGTGGTGAAAGGTTGAAAGTGTTATTTCTGGTATATTCTGAGACACTAATGAGTCAGATTCTAGTCCACACAGGACTGGTTCTATTCACTTGGCCACTGGCCCCACAAGTGAGGAAATTTTTTTCTTCACACCATCATTTAAAACCTTTTTTTTTGGGGGGGGGGTGAGTGGGTCACACACACCTATAATCCTGGCACTTGGAAGGTAGAAGCAGGGAGATCAGTTCAAAGCCACCTATGTTGTTTAGTAAGTTCTAGGCCAGGCTGGACAACATGAGACCATATTTCAAAAAAATAAAAAAGAAACTTGATAAGGAAGCAGAGTCTGTTACTCAGGAGAACTGGGAAAGTCCTGTTTTTCTTCATTTTTCCTTTACTAGTAAGATTTCTTTGGGAAATTTGGAGTATCTTCTATTCATGAATGTCTCTATTTTAATCGTCAAACTCAACCTGTTCTTTATTTCTTTGATTTCTCACTAGCTTATATGTTTTCAAAGATGAAAGATGCTAATGAGCCAGTGTTGCCCCCACATTTTAGAAATAGCCTTTACTTGAATCCAGGGGCAGGGACTTCCCTGTGCCTGAGAAAACTGGTAGCACGGCTTGGTCAGCTTATTTCTTATAGATTAATAAAGTACTCTGAGTCAAAGCAAAATGTAGGGAAAAGACAATTTGTGAGTTACACTTGATCAAAGTTAGACTTGAGGAAAGGCTGCTGTTAATTCCTTTTTCTCCATTAAAGATGTCTGTTCTTGGGAGCTGAGAAGATGACTCAGTGGATAAAGCACTAGCTGCTCAACTCTTGAGTTACCTGAGTTTGCATCCCCAGACTCCTCATAGAAACCTGGAAGCTGTGGTGGGTGGGCTGCTGTGATCCCAGTATATCTGTGGTGAAAAGGAAGGTGGAGACAGACTTTCCTAGAAATTCATGAACAGAGCAGTGAACAGTGAGAGACTCCACCTCAAGGCAGAAGGCAAGGACTGACCCAAACATTGCCTTCTAACCTCCACATGCCTGTCATGGCATTCACGCACTTGTCTGTACTCACACACCAGATCAGCCAGTCAGTCTGCTCTTGTGCCCCTCTGCCTGGGTAGGGATTGGCACTGCAGCTCCTCCACAAAGCCTGTCTGTGCCTGGTCTGCTGTGGCTATGGCTGTGGTTGCTCCATGCTTCATCTCGTTCCTGTGTGCTAGGAAGCCCAGTCATCTCTCCTCTGTTGGGCCAGCCTCCAGCCTCCTGTTCTGCAGCCTAGGCTGTGTATTAAGCTTTTGCATTGCTGTGACTGAACACCTGACAAGAGCTTAAGGAAGGAAGGATTTATTTTAGCTCATGGTTTGAAGGGTACATTGTCATGGCAGGGAAGGCATGGTGGTGGGAACAGGAGGCTGCATGTTCATATCTCAAAGGGTCAGGAAGCAGAAACAGAACAGGCTATAAACCTCAAGGCCTTCTCCCCCAGAGACCCACTTTCTCCAGCTAGGTCCCACATTCAAAAGGTTCTACAACTTCAAAACTACCACTAGCTGGGGGCTGGGTGTTCATTTTATATCTGATCATCACAGGCAGGCTGTCACCTTTTAGGAACCATAATTATCGTCATACTTTTGTAAAGTTATCCTGTCCCTTGCCCCCCCCCCCCCAACTAGCCCAGGCTGACCTGGAATTCACTATGTAGTCTCAGGGTAGCCTCAAACTCCTAGTGGTAGAGGTAGTGATCCTCCTACCTCTACCTCCCCAGTGCTAGGATTAATGGCATGTGTCACCATATCTGGCAAGCAAGGCTTTTATTTTTAAAACAACAATGTTTGGGGCTGGAGAGATGGCTCAGCAGTTAAGAAATCCTAACAACCTGGCTCGATTCTCCAGCACCCATGTAGAGCCAGATGCAAAGTGGCGTTTTCATTGGCTGGAGGCCCTGACACTGCCATTTTCCTTCCCCTTCCTCTTCCCTCCCCTCCCCCTCTCTCTTTCTCTCTGCTTGCAAATAAAAACTATCTTTTAAAATCTTTGTCTCTTTTAGATTCAGAATATTAAGCAGACGAATAGTGCTCTTAAAGAAAAACTTGATGGTGGAATAGAACCTTACCGACTTCCAGAGGTAAGATTATGTTCATCTCAGAAGTCATGCCCAAGTTTATGTGCTTGAAAATTTAATGTCTAGCCGGGCGTGGTGGCGTACGCCTTTAATCCCAGCACTCGGGAGGCAGAGGTAGGAGGATCGCTGTGAGTTCGAGGCCACCCTGAGACTACACAGTGAATTCCAGGTCAGCCTGGGCTAGAGCAAGACCCTACCTCGAAAAACCAAAAAAAAAAAATTTAATGTCTATGTAGTACGTATCTCTAATGCACGTCTTATGTTTTAGAAGGGTATGTACATAATTTTATACACCTGGTTTATATTAAATTTCTAATAAGAGCCAGGCATGGTGGTATACTCCTTTAAGTCTAGTACTCAGGAGGCTGAAGTAGGAGAAGCACCATGAGTTTGAGGCCAGCCTGGGCTACAGAGTGAGTTTCAGGTCAGCCTGGATTAGAGTGAGACCCTGCCTCAACAACAAAATTTTGGGTATCACTTTAGCCCAGGCTAACCTGGAATTTACTATGTAGTCTTAGGCTGGCCTTGAACTCACAGTGATCCTCTTACCTTGGCCTCCTGAGTGCTGGGATTAAAAGTTTGTGCCACCATGCCCAGCAGAAAGAATGTGTACTCCAGGGTTTCCTGCCATTGCAAGTGAACTCCAGATACATGGGGCCACTTTGTGCATCTGGCTTTACATGGTTATTGGGGAACCAAACCTGGGTCATTAGTGCCTTAATTACTGTGCCATCTGTCCAGCCCCTCAACAGAAATTTTTTCAAATACTTCTGATAATGAGAAAAATGTTCATTAAGGGGCTGAAGAGATGGCTTAGCAGAAGGACCTGAGTTCGATTCCCCAGTGCCCATGTAAAGCCAGACGCACAAGAGGGTGCATGTGTCTGGAGTTCATTTGCAGTGGCTGGAGGCCCTGTTGTGCCCATTCTCTCTGCCTCTCTCTGTCTGCCTCTCTCTCTCTCAAATAAATAAATATTTTTAAAAAAGAAAAAGAAAAATGTTCATTAAGCTCTCATTAAGATGACTTATCTCTTCATGTGATATGCTATGCTGACAACCCATTTGGATCTAGGTCATTCAGAAATGCAACGCACGTTGGACCACAGAAGAGCAACTTCTTGCTGTACAAGGTATGGGAGCTCTCTACTTAGAGAGCACATGGGAACCATGGTAGATTTTAGGGAAATGTTATGTCCTAACCCACTCCCATCAATTGTACAGAAGATTACATTCTCCTAGCAGGTACCCTTTTAGCCACATCACTGTATCCCCTGGGCTTTATGCACCTGTTTGTGTTCGTGAGGTGCTGGGGATTGAAACTAGGGCCATACCCCAGCCATGTCTCACCTTGGAGCCTAGGCTGGCTTTGAACTAAGTTTCCTGCCTCAAATCTCCTGAGTATTGGGATTATAGGTCTGTGTCACCATGCCTGAACCTTTCTCTTTATATAAATTAACCTTGAAGCCATCATTATATGAGGGTGGGAGCATTGTACTTCAGCAGTTGCTTTATTGGGCCTCTGAGTCATAAGTACAAAATCCTAAAAGACAGATGGAGTGTTAGGATTTGAAGGTGAGAGAGATTCTGCCTGAAAAGACAAATGCTGAATATCCACACCATGGGACACTTGTGGGGGAACTTCATCGTCATGTGACATGGTGTGTGTAAGGATAGATTGCTAGTTGAAAGTACCTCTTGTGCCATCAAACTCTAGGATCATGCTAAGATAGTATCTACCAGTAAAAACTTATGTTTTGGGCTGGAAAGATGGCTTAGCAGTTAAGGCGTTTGCCTGGAAAGCAGAACGACCTGAGTTCAATTCCACAGGATCCACATAAAGCCAGATGCACAAGGTGGTGAATGTATCTGGAGTTTGTTTGCAGTGGCTGAGGCCCTGGCACACCTGTTCTCCCTCCATCTGCCTCTTTCTCAAAAATTCTCTCTCGCATAAATTATTTTTTTAAAAAGCTTATGTTTCATTTACCAGGCTAAAGAGTTAAACATCGTGCGTGTGTGTGCGCGAGTGCACATCTACCTCCTTTTCTGACAGTATCTATCTTTCATTAGCATAGACTTCACCAATTAGGCTAGACTGGCCAGTGAGCCCCAAGGATCCAACTGTCCCTGCCTCCCTAGAGATTGGATTTGAGATGTGTACCACCACCCCTGGCATTTTCATATGGGTTCTGGCAATCAAACTCAGGTCCTCATACTTGTAAGGCAAGCACAACCTCAGTCCCATCATTTGTGATATTTTAAAACTTGTTTTACTCTTACACTAAAAATACACACAAAGAATGCTTTCTTTTCTCCTTAGCCATCAGGAAGTATGGCCGAGATTTTCAAGCAATCTCAGATGTGATTGGGAACAAGTCAGTGGTACAAGTGAAAAACTTTTTTGTAAACTATCGACGTCGCTTCAACATAGATGAAGTTTTACAAGAATGGGAGGCAGAGCATGGTAAAGACGAGACCAACGGGCCCAGTAGCCAGAAGCCTGTCAAGTCCCCGGATAGTTCTATCAAGATCCCTGAGGAGGAAGATGAGGTAAATGTGGAACAGTAGTCTCCTTAATGCGAGGGTCCATGCTCACGGCTCTGTTAATCCTGGAGTGGTGGCTTGCAGAAATGTCTTCTAGCTTCAGCTTTAGTAGTAACCTTTACTTGCAAGTACCACAGTGTATCTGTGCTGGCTCTAGACAAGTCATCCCTGTGAACTACTCACATTGAAATTCTTAGGCAAATGGTTAATTTCATCATGGTTTCCTCTGGCCACAAAATAATCCACTTGACCAGTAATTAGTTCCTTCAGTACAGAGTAAAATCCATCAGGAAAAATCCATCTGGAAGTTCCCTTAGCAGTCTCTACACAGCTTAGTCTCATGTTACAGGGCTGTTGACCTTACTGACTGGTGAGTCTGTAAAAGGTATGTCCCTCCTGCCATCTTCAATCTTTGGAGAGTTGATGAGGACAGTTTTAGATCCTGTGGCTGTGGAACTTGTGGGAAGGTGGCTGACATTGTAATTTGGGGGATGATGACACTGATTTCTTCAGCACTGGCATTTAGGATGAGGAAGGCAGATGACTTGGGCTAGAGACATCTGTCCCCTTCTTCCTGTTCCCCACCCAGGCTGGTGCCTACCACACTGTGGCTCTGCTCTGCTCCTTAGAAGACGCCCGTGGGACTGGCTCTGGACAATCATTATGTGTGTGAACTTGGTTCCTGGATTGACTCAGCATTCAAGAGTGAACCCAGTGACCTGGTTTGCAGTGTTTGCTGCTCCTTGGTTCAGGGTCAGGCTCTGGCTCTGGCTCCTAGAGCATGGCAGTGGATGTCTGCAGAAGGCGAGGTTGAAGCATAAGAACTGAATTCTCAGTTCCTGGGAGATTTTGCCAGGAAATGTTTTCACGTGCGTATTCAGAGCCTAGAGCATGAGTGGTGCTACTGAGTCTTCCGGGTGTGCAGCGCAGCAGCCTGAGGCTCTGGAGCGTGGAATCACGAGGAGGGCTTCTGTGTGGTGTTAATGGCTTCTGAAGTAACATGGCGCCAAGGGGAAAGGAAGTTAGAACTTGAATGACAGTCCCAAGGCTCTGGAAGCACAAACAGGACACTTGTGATGCCGTCTCTTGGCATTGACTTAAAGCAGGTCTTGACAGGAGTGTGAGAAATCTTAGGATGATTTCAGGCCCTAGTCATCCTGGACTGGGCCAGTATCTTCGCTGGTTTACTTGACTCTCAGTTCTGGCTCCCCACTACCTGGCCAAGCTGCACTCGCTTACTTTCCTGTTAGTCCAGAACACTGTGCCTCTAAAGGTCCGTGTCTTGTGTTGATTACATGTCCCAGTAGCCCTAGCAGGTCTTTCCCAGTGTCTCTCCCCCAGGAAGTAGGACATCCTTCTTTCTGGTGTATGGAGATGTATCCCCACCCCACCCCCAACTGTATTCTCCCCTCCCGGGACACATTTTGTGTTTGGTACTGTTGCTCCAGACAGTGTCTTGGTGTGTAGCCCAGGCTGGCCTGGAACTCCTAAGTACTGACTTCCTGTGAGTGCTGCTCTGACCCCTTTCCTTCCATGCCTCTTACATCACCAACCTCCCCGCCGCCCTCCTGTTTTCTGGTCTCCTTTTGTTAATTTGTGGAAGGAAACAGGCCTATAAGGATCAGCTGCTTCTCTGTATTCACCAGGGATTCGGGGGACTTGTTTGAACACCAGTTAATTGTCTGGTCAGTGCTCAGAACTTGGAGACTTGATGACTCCCCAGGCTTGTTTACCTGAGTCTAGCAGCTAGTAAGCACATCTGCTGGTGTTCTGTCTCCTCCTCTACCCTCAGACTTAGGCAGAATGAACAGGATGGAGGGCAGAATTGTTATAAGTTTTAGTAACACTCTTTCAGTTTTAACTTGTTCCAGCCAAAAAGGGAGAGTAGCACGTGAAGTTTGAGCCTCTGAAATTGAGTTCCTTGAGGTAGCCAGACATGGGGAACAATGTACAATGTCACATCTGACCTTGCATTAAAGAAAGGACATGGGAATGCTAGGATAACTGTGGGTTAGGTGACAGACTTGCGCTTCACATTATGGAAAGATTGCACCAGCTGTCAAGTCCCCAAGGAGCAGCTGCTCTCAGAGGTTGGGTTCATAGTCCAGTCACACTGTAGGCTGGAGGGAGCTGTTGAGACCCCATGTCTGTTCTGATGAGAAACAGGGCTGTGAGTGAAGATTCCAGCCTTATGCACTCCCATAGCTCAGCAGGAGCCAGTGGCTGTGGAGGGGACAGATGTCACAGCCTTGCTCTGCCCAGAAGTGGTGCAATGAGTTGCCCCCTTGGGAATGCTTGTTTAATCCTGCAAAGAAGGCGGCTTTATTGTCCACCTTCTGCATATCAATCAGGAAACAAGCCTCAAATAGGTCATCTAAGGTCATCACTCTGACCTTGCCCCCAGGAGCGTAAGTGCTTGCCTTTTGCTGTATTTGCCTAGAAGTAGGTAGGCACACACCCGCTCTCCCTCTGGGAACACCAGAGTTGGCAGCATGTGCTGTTTCCTGCTCTTTGAGTCTTTCTTTTTCCTCTTCAGGCTGCTTCTGTCCTCGACGTCAGATATACATCTGCCTCATGAGAACTGCTGGTAGCTTTGAATACTTGTGTGGACTACGTATTCTCCAGGACATCAGGTATTACAGGACATCACCTAGGCACCTGCATCACATCTCTGTGGACAAGCAGCTATTACCAAAAAAGGCGTACACTTCCAGTCCTGTGCTCCATCTGCCTTAATTCTCTGCTCGTTCCTTCATGTTGGCACGACTTCCCAGAGAGCTCCATTGCATCTCACTCTGCCTACGTGCTGGGGAACTGCTGGCTGCACACCTCCCTTGACTCGAACCTGCCCCAGTTGGCTCCTCTGAGCCCTGCCAGTGGCAGCTCCCATCAGCAGCTTCAGAGCAGGTCGTCTTGAAAGGCCTGGCCCTGGTCCTGTCCCTGCATGGCCTCAGCTTCAGCTTGTACATGGTGTCTGCCTCCCAGGAAACATCTCTTCTTCTTTCCTGGAGCCTCCATGTAAGAAATATCATGCTTCTCTGGAGATCACGATACATTAGCAGACTGCGTCCGTAACCCTCTACCCACCAAGCTGCCTGGTCCAGCCCATGTTCCCTAAATGTAGGTAGAATTATGCTTTCTAAATTAGTGGCTCCTCTCTCTTCCCTTTCTTTCTCCCCAAGCTCCCCTTCCTTCCTTCTCAAGTGCTCAAAGCTCATTTGCAGCAACTGTCTTTGAACACTGTAGGTTAATGGGAACATGGACCTCAACGCTTTCTGCCTTCAACCTTAAGCATTATAATCCCAGGGTGGGCACACCCCATCTTTTCCTGATCCCCTAAATACCACTACCACCACCCAACTCTGAGAGATTTGGTTCATATCGCTGTACCTGGTGCTTGTACATTGGAACTGGTGCCTTCTCCTTCTGGCAACCATGTTATCACTCTCTTTTCTGTTCAAGTGTCTTATTTCAAGTTTATTGCTTGCCAAAGATGACATCATTGAGATAGGAGATGAGCTTCTGCAGATTCCAACAGAGTGCAGATGTTAAACATCAGCTCAGCTCAGATGAGAACATGATATTGAGAAATCTGGGGGTGGTTTTATACAAGGCACACACCATTAGCTCCCATCCTTTTGCTGTGCCTGGCCTGTTGTATGTCACTCTGTGCCCTTTTGTGTCATTCGTGTACTGATGTGATCACACATCACAGACACCATCTTCCCTCTCTCAGTAGCAGAGTACAGGACAGAAAATGAGCAGTGAGTTGGTCTAGTAAGACCAAGATGGAAAAAAATTCTCCAGAGTGCTAAGTGATGCCTTTTGGTTGGACTGGGAACAAGCAAAGTTTTCTAATAAATGTCCTGAGACTTCCAGAATCTCTTCTGCTTTCTCACCTGTGGGCCTGCTGAGCGGATGGGGAGCGCATAGAGGTGCCTCCTGGCACCCCAGGGTCAGTCCGCACTGCACTGGAGATGCGGAAGCAGCTTTCATTGTTTGCATCATTTGAACATTTTTTGTGCTTTCAATACCAAAAAGAAAAAAATGGAGATGCTTTAAGGCATAAACAGAATTCTTAAGAATTTAAAATATGCAATTAAAATTTGATGTGTTTTGACTCCCAAGCACCTTGACTTTTTTTTTTTTTTTTTTTTTTTTTGGTTATTGTTTTTAAGTCAGCTGATTTTCTCTTTAGAAAGAGGGTCGGCTATATATATGTGGGGATTTTTGGGTTGTACATGCTTTCTTAAGTCTGGAGAAAGGTCATTCCAAAGGGGAGCACAGAGGGACTTTGTTCATATTGTCCCATACCAGGTGTCTGAAGAACAGCATGGAGGCACGGCCTGCTGTTGTTCCTACCTGATACACAGGTAGCAAAGTAACACTAGCAAAGAGTCGGGTTTTCTTTGTTTTTATCCTAAGCCTGCTATGGTAGTTGAAGGGTGGAAGGAAACACGGGACAGGTGCGCCTCTGCTCTGCATATCACTGTGCGCACACTAAGACGCTTGCTGAAGCTTTGCGCGCCTCTCTTCGCACGCCCCCTGGAGCGATGGGCAGCTGCCTCAGTGGCTCTGTGTCCCTCTTCACGTCCAGGCTCTTTCCTTAAGATTTCATCCCTCCTGCAATACCGAGACTCCCACGATGCTCCTTCTGGTGGCAGGCAAGACGAACAGCTGTGCTAGGCACCTGGCTGTCTTCTGCATTGCCTCCCACTTGGTTCCTGGCACTGAGGGGCCTCCAGCCCCAAAGAGTCGCATGCTGGTGTGCTTGTGACCACAGCAGCTGATCTGGCCTTCTCTCCAAGGGAGAGGTTGAAAGAGGGAGAAGTGGTCTTTCCTGGCTGCTGTTGGGAGTAGTCTCATGTCTGAACTTTTTTCTTAGAGTCTTTGCAAGGATGTAGATGTGAGCCGTCACTTAGCTTTCAAAGCTGAGTGCTCTGGTCTTGTGTATGCGAAGGCCTCAGCACATCAAAGAGGAGCTGAGTGGCAGGGTGGGTTTGGGACATGATGACTGCTCCAGATGGAATGTCACTTAAGCTTTGTGTTCCTAAAATTATGTGAATGTCATAATTATATATATTTTTGTGGGAAAGATCTCCTAAGTATAAGTTATTGTGCAAAATATAGCATCATGGACACAAATAATGGTCTAACTTTTAGTTTAGAAATCCCTAAAAGATATAAATTGTACTGCATATGCATTAAAGGTTTGTTTTATTTAATTTTATGTAGATGTGTAAAGTGTTGGGTAAAAGTTCTTTTCACGTATCCATGTAAACACCTTGTTACTTGAATATCATGTTTCCTGGTCAGCAGGCACCACTAGGGTGGTGCGGCTCTGACCAGTCCCCGGGGCCGCCCGCCTGCCTGCCTGCGTGCTGCGGTGCTGTGCTTGGTGCGGCAGTCTTGCGGGAGCCGAGGTTAGTGTAGCCATTAAGACACACTGCTCCTAAAGATGGCTCCTGGTAGTTTTTATGATACCCGGTGAGGGTCACAAGCCTCTAATCAAAAACAAATAATGAAAAGGCTTACTGTGGTGGACTATCAATTAGACAGTTGTTTTCTATTTATATATAATTCCCCAACTAGCACACAACACTTTAAGTGTGCTCATTGTCACTTTAAATTTCAACTATACTCTATTTTTGTCTTTCTAAATATCAGGTGTACTATTGGTATAATTGCACACCAAAAATAAGCCGAACCGTGCATTACACTAACTGGATCCCTGCTTTCATGTGAGCCATGGAAAGACGAAGCCACCTCCAGCGAGAGCTTGTCTTTCTCTCAGGTCTAACCTGTTTCTACACCTAGCAACCCAGAATTCAAGCGTTTAGTATCAATATTACTGTCAATTTTGCCTCAGATGGACTCCAGGTAGTTAGGCCGTCCTTACCCAGCGACCCTGTGCAAGGTTCTTTTTGCGCTCCCTGGACCGCCCGCCACAGCTCTTCCCAAGCGTCGTAAAGCACAATTGCAGGAACAGTACAGTTCAGAAGGAAGGTCAGTGGAGTCTATGCATGTTGTAAGATAGTGAGTGTTTACAGCCACCTTCTCCTCAAAGGAAAACTTACCCAGGAGTGGATAGTGCCCATTATGTAGACTTCAGACTTTGCTAAGTGCTTTTAGATTGCTTACAATGTTTTAAAATTTTAAAAGGTGTGTAAGGTTAAGTTTGCAGATATAATGGAAATGCTGTGTATCTTGATGTGACAAAACCCACGCTGAAATTTCAAAGGACATACATTGTAATAATGCTGTTGTAAGTAACGTTTTCATGACTCCGCCTGTTTTCTATGTCAGCACATTCATTGTGGTGAATGTCCATAGCATTATAATTGCCTAGCCATTGAATTAGAACATGTTAGTGGAGATGGAAAATTTATTTGTGACCTTCTGCAGAATTCATTTTTCTATTTCCTATATTTGCTGAAGTTAATAAAAGTTTTCAAACCATTCATGTAATAAAGTATTAAAACAATTTTCTGCACCCCTGTCCACCCTCACACAGGCCTTGGGTTTCTGAATGTGATTGCCCAGCATTAGACCCTCGATCACTTTTGCTCTCAGCCTTGAGTTCTCCCCTGAACTATTTGATATTTTTATGCATGGTCATCAGAAAGCTGGCCTCAGAGTGAGGCAAAGTTGATAAAATATGTGATAGCTGAGGTAAGTATAAGGTTTGGGTAAGGGGGCTTCTGTTGGCTCTGCCTAGCCCCCCCGGACTGTGGCGGTGAAGAGATGGGCCAGCACCCTCTGAGCCGTACAGAAAACAGTCTGTCATCCTTCCCTATGTTAGATAACATGTTGACCAGCTTACATCTGGAGATTTATTATGGCCCACGGTTCTGGAAGCTTTAGTTCGTGACCAACTGGCCTTCCTCCATCTTTTGAGACAGAGTCCTTGCTGAGTGGGCACACATAGGCGCAACACATGACCACACCATCACTTCCTTCGTGGCAAAGATAGGAACAAAGAATCGGCTGATAAAGAGTTTGTTTCCAAAGAGCCCCTTGAAGCCCCAGTCCTCGGTTGCCAGATCTTCCACTAGGTTCACCCTTTAGTAAAAGGGCCTTTAGATCCTTTGGGGGCACTTGAGACACACACTACAGCAGGTAGCTACTAGAGAAGTCCAGACCCTTAGCATTGGGTCTGAGGTTGTGGAAGCATGAGCAGGCCTGGCCCTCAGAATTGACTGTGTGCTCGAGAAGAGAGCACAGTGAGCTGGGCGTGGCTGGTGCTGAAGGGAGCATCTAGGAGGTAGTGTTCTGGAGCTCAGCCTGAGATGTCATCTGCTTGGGTAAACTGAGGAGGCTTGGAGAGCTCAGTGTCAGACTCGTGGAGGAACCCAGTGAGGAGAACCCAGGGCTTCCTGCTAGATGAAAGAAATGGTGGAGGGGCACAACCGAGAAGTGGTCCCCTGCCTCCCTCAAAGGGCCTTCCTTTCTCCCACCTGTTAAAGGCCCTCATCACCTCACAGTACCGAAGCCCTGGGGACCTTTGGGAGGAGTTACCAAGACCTTCAAAGCAACTTTGCAAGTGGGGCCATTGCTAGCCTGGTTTTACACAGGTGGAAATCTAAGCTTTAAAAAGTGTGTCTTGGGCTGAAGAGATGGTTAAGACATTTGCCTGCAATGCAGAGGACCTGAGTTTGATTCCCCAGTGCCCATGTAAAGTGTGTCAAGTCAGTCTTGGCTAGAGTAAGAAGATGCCTGGGGGGGGGGGGCGTATGTTTGCCAGGTCCTCCATGCTGCATGTGTAACCTCATGTCAAGATGGGTGACAGAGACAATAGAATTTTCTGAGAAACTCAAGAACAGCCCAGCAAAAAAAAAAAAAAAAAGTGAGAATTCAGACCAAGAACTCCTCACCCCCAACAACTGCAAAAAAAAGCCAGTCGTGATGGCAACTTTGACCCCAGCACTCGGGAGGCAGAGGTAGGATTGCTGTGAGTTCAAGGCCACCCTGAGACTACATAGTGAATTCCAGATCAGCCTGGGCTAGAGCCAGACCTTAACCTTGAAAAACCAAAACAAAGCCTCTCTTACCCTGAAACAAGGAGATCCTTGAGGGCAGTTAGTGATACACCAGGCACTCACTGACCTTGCAGTCTGTGTGTGTGTTTGCACACGCACCCACTCATACACGTATTTATAACCTACAGACGTACATCCTGTGGTTAGCAGGATGGTAAAACTAGTAAGCTGTTCTCTCCCTACACCTGCTATACCACTGATCCTTGGCTATGGGCTCTGAGCCTTGAACCTACTCTGCTGTTAAAGTGGCAGGCCCCAAATTTCAGAAGGAACTATGGCCAGGCAGTTAGCGACTTGCCCAAGGACATGAATTTCTGAAGCAGAGGGCTAGGCTGGAGATTGAAGCTAGCTGGCTTTGAGGTGTGCCTCTTCCATTCAGTCAAAACAGCCTTCCCACAACTGGAGTAACTAGTCCTCAGGGCCCAAGAACCACTGCAGGATGTCTTCAGGAAGCCATGGACTGTGCTTCCTTCCTGAAGGGAACCCTCTAGCAGGCCTGGATTCCTGTCACAACCAAGACACTGGCCCAGCATTCAGAGCCCCCAGAGCTGAGGCTGTGGGATTTCCCTGCATTTCCTGCTTTGGCCATTTTTAGGCCCTTGGGATGCTGGCCAGTCATTGAGCTCATCCACGGGTCTCGTGTGACCAAGTTTGAGAATACTGTTCATGGTGGCCTGGAAGGATGGCAGCTGGTCACACCACCCCAGTCCATGGAATGTGACACCCACATGTATGGGGTCTTCCCACCCAACCCCATCTAGAAACTCCCATAAACATCAAGAGGTTCATTTCCTAGTGGTTAGAGATAATGCAAGTTGAAAACCAGCGTCAACCAGGAGAGCCAAGGAGGGTTTAACGTCATTTCTGCCTCCCTGTACAACCCACCTCCCTTGCCTTATTCTAACAATTCACTGGCCAAGGCCATCTGTTATCTTGTCCAGCTCTTACAGAAATAAAAGTGTAAAAGAACCTTTTAAAAAAACCCAAGAGGGGGATTGGAGAGATGGCTCAGCAGTTAAGGCACTTGCCTACAAAGCCTAACAACTAAGAGTTCATTTCCCCAGAACCCACAGAAAGCAAGATGCATAAAGTGGTACATGCATCTGGAGTCCATCTGCAGCAGCAAGAGGACCTGGTGTGTCCATTCTCTCAGTTTCTCTTCTATCTTTCTGCTTGCAAATGAAAGGGGGAAAGCCAGGGGGGAAAGGAAAGACCTGCAACATAGAAAAACTATAGCTTAGCTGTGTATGAACGGGCAATTATGTTGTTACATTATGTAATCACTGTAATTTGGATTAAACCCTCTTTGATATGTTGGTCAACTTGTTTTGTTCCTCCCATGATATTAAGTGAGGAAATAAAGTAAAAAGGAACCAGTGGGAAGGCAAAGATGAATACAAATTATTGGTTAAAAGGTTTTTGTTTGGTTTTGGTTTTGGTTTTTCGAGGTAGGCTCTCGCTCTAGTCCAGGCTGACCTGGAATTCACTATGTAGTCTCAGCGTAGCCTTGAACTCATGGTGATCCTCCTACCTCTGCCTCCCAAGTGCTGGGATTAAAGGCGTGCGCCACCATGCCCGGCTTGGTTAAATTTTGTTAAAAATTTTAACCAAGCCGGCCGTGGTGGTATAAGCCTCTGATATTGATGGGGAGTTGAAAGGCAGAGACAGCATTTCCCCGAAGCTTATGGAGAGCACAATAAAGAACAGCAGAGTGAGAATTCTGATGAGAAACCGGGTGTCAAGTGAGGTGGACAGGTTGAGGACTGACTTGGAAACCGTCTTCTGACCTCCACATGTGTGTCGTGACACGCATACACCCTCAAACAAGGGTTAAAAAGGAAAGGGTAAGGCCAGGCTTGGTGGCGCACGCCTTTAATCCCGGCACTCAGGAGGCAGAGGTAGGAGGATCGCTGTGAGTTCAAGGCTACATAGTGAATTCCAGGTCAGCCTGGGCAAGAGCGAGACCCTACCTCGAAAAACCAAACAAACAAAAAAAAAGGGTATTGGGCTGGGAAGACGGCTTAGCAGTTAAAGGCGCTTGCTTGCAAAGCTTCAAGTTCCCTTCTCAAGGCACACACATGAGCTGGGCGCAAAAAGTAGCCCAAGCACGTGGAATCCACTTACAGTGGAAAGGCCAGGGCGCTGCACACATGCACGTGTCATTTTTAAAAGTTCATTATGTATCCTTAGAAAATTGACGCTTTCTCACTATGCAGTGACTCTTCATCCCTGATAACTATTTGCTGTGAGATCAGTCATGCTGGCCACCCCCTCGGACCTCTCATTAGAGTCTAGCAAGGTGGATCCTGTCCCATTCATTGACTTTGTTTCTTCTTATCTATTTATTTTTGAAGTTGCCTGCCCTGGACTTGACTATGTAGTCCCAGGCTGGCCTCACGGCAATCCTCCTACCTCTGCCCCCTAGTGCTGGGATTAAATGCCCTGGCTATTTCTTCATATTTAAGTGGGCTTTTTGTTGTTATTGTTTGGTTTTTTCCCAGGTAGGGTCTCACTCTAGCCCAGGCTGACCTGGAATTCACTGTGTAGTCTCAGGGTGGCCTTCAACTCACGTCAATCCTCCTACCTCTGCCTCCCGAGTGCTGGGATTAAAGGCGTGCGCCACCACGCCCGGCCACATGCTTTATGTGTATCAATCAATATGTTGAAATACATATAATTCAGAATTGTTTCCTGCACAGCAGAGCACTGTTGGGAAACCAGTTTTCCCTTGGCTGGGCACGTCAAGATAGCCATTTCTAAAAGGCATTTCAATTGCTCTTGTAGGTGCATTATGTTAATTGTTTCAGTTGCTAGTGGGAAGAAAGTATCCTAAGGGAATCAAAAGTCTTAGCTAAAAATATTATTAAAATGCTATTAAAAGCTTTAGTCTTGGGCCGGAGAGATGGCTCAGCGGTTAAGGCACTTGGCTCCAGTGCCTGAGGCCTCCAGTTCAATTCCTCAGTACCCACAAGCCAGACCCACAAGGTGGTGGCCCTGGTGTTCTCTCTCTCTATCTATCTATCTATCTTTCTGCTTGAAAATTAATAAATAAAATTTTTTTAAAAAAAAAAGCTTTAGTCTTACAAAAGAGGAGTGGGGGCTGGAGAGATGGCTCAGCGGTTAAGGCACTTGCCTCTGGTGCCTAAGGCCCTGGGTTCAATTCCCCAGGACCCACGTAAGCCAGACCCACATGGTGGTGGCCCTGGTGCATTCTCTCTCTCTCTCTCTCTCTCTCTCTCTCTCTCTCTCTCTCTCTCTCTCTCTATCTCTCTGCTTGAAAATGAATAAATAAAATATTTTTTTTAAAAAACTATTAAAAAAAGGAGTGGGAGATCAGAAGGGGGAGGGAATTGGGGATTTCAGGCAATTTAGTCAAAGTTGTTATTATTATGTCTGTGGGGTTTGTGAATATTCTATTCAGTTTGTGGTTTTGTTTCAGTCTACACAGATGTATTCTCTCAGAAATAAAGCCTTCACATGCTGTGTTATGTTTCAGCCTCACACAGACCTGTGCGGACCGGCATGTTCCCCTTCCCCTGATCTGTTACTCTTCACTACTAAACATTGGGGTTCCTGCCCACCCCCACCTGATACATGACGAGCCCTCCCTTTGGGCACTTCCAAGAGCTGGTGACCCTGGGCTCCGGGCCTTCCTTAAGAAGAAAAGCAGCCATCAACAGTAGATATGCACTGAAGAAACGTGTTTTTAAATTCTGAAAGCATGGCCCTGGTGCTCTGGGCAAGATGCCCAGACAGCAAGCAGAACTCTGCAGCTGGGAATGGGAGGGTGTCTGGTGGCTTCTGGTCCCTGCACGGCCCGGGTCTGCTCTTCCGATTGTGCCCACCGCCCGCCCTTGCTCACAACCCTCCGCCATCTCTGAGAAGCCAAGTGACCCAAGACCCTGGCCAATGCCTGGGAGATGCGGGACTTGAACCCTGGTCTCCCCGCACCAGCACCTGCGCTCGCTGAGGCAGGCTCCTGTCAGAATGAATCCTTCAGCATCAAGGAGCAACGAGGGGCCAGTCCCCTTTCCATTCCAAGGAGGGACCCAGGCTTGTGCACTCCGTGAAGAATACGGGAAAGAGGTGCCCCTGAAAGCAGTGGCCTCTCCACGGGTGTCTGCAGGCAGGAAAGCAAATTGCTCCTCTCACATCTGTCTAATAACTTCCCTTAGCCGGGCGTGGTGGGAACCCCTTGAATCCCAGCACTTGGAGGCAGAGGCGGGAAGATCGCTGTGAGGCCAGCCTGGGGGTTTACATAGGAATTCCGGGTCAGCGAGCTAGAGTGAGGCCCTACCCCGAAAACCCCTCAAAATAAAATTAAATTAAAAAAAAAAACTTCACTTATTATTATCATCTACTTTTTTTGTTGTTTTGTTTTATTTTCGAGGTAAGGTCTTGCTCTAGCCCAGGCTGACCTGGAATTCACTATGTAGTCTCAGGGTAGCCTTGAACTCACAGTGATCCTCCTGCCTCTGCCTCCCGAGTGCTGGGATTAAGGTGTGTGCCTCCACACCTGGCTCTTTGGTTTTTGTCATCTACTTTCAATAAGTAGTAGCTCCATTGGGGAACCCTCTCGAGAATCACGCAGCAAACTAGCTCCCTTGACGTACACTTGTGCTATCAAGCCACAGGCTTTATTTTAAAAAATAATTTATTATTTATGTATTTATTTGAGAGAGAAGAGACAGAGAACATGCCGGGGCCTCTTGCTGCTACAAAGAAACTCCAGACACATGTACCACTGTGCAGCTGGCTTCACATGGGCACTGGGGAATCAAGCCCAGGCTGGCAGGTAAATCCTTTCAACCATCCCCCCAGCCCAGGTTTGAACTGGGTTCTCCTATCACTCACCCACATATTTCCAAGAGACCCAGCCTCTCCCTTAACCCAGAGGTGCCAGTTTTGGTCAGTAAGTTCCCAGCAATTCTCTGGTCTCTGTTCCCCTCCATCCCCCAACACACACACAGGACTGAGGTTTCTGACATGCACTGGGAAATCGAACTCGGTCTAACCAGGCCATTCCAGGCCTTCATATTTAAGTGCCAAGCGCTCTTACCTGGGGAGCCATCTCTCCAGCCACACTCCACCCACTTTAAAGGTTCTTTTTTAAGAGCTAGGAAGGCTTTCCTGGAGGGACCAGAAACCCTGCCTTCCTTCACCAGTCACAGGCTGGTTTTTTAAAAACAATATTTTTATATATTCATTTGAGAGTGAGAGAGAGAAAGAGGCAGACAGAAAGAGCGAGCATGGGCATGCCAGGACCTCCTGCTGCTCCACTCTGTGCATCTGGCCTGCAAGGGTACTGGGGGATCGAACCCAGGCTGTCAGGCTTTATAAGCAAGCGCCTTTAAACCCTGAGCCATCTCTCCAGCCCCCCAATAAGGAAAGAAATGCGGGAGGAGCAGGGGGTAGAGTGCACACCCCTCCCGGGGCACACTGCAGCAGGGGAGGTTGGCCTTTCTCTCTGGAGACCCTCAAGGACCACCCAGCCCACTCTAAGACGTCCACCTTGGCTGTTTGTGTGCCCAGGTGGGGACACCCGGTAGAATAAGAGATCAGAAGTCTTCTGCAGGACACTTTGGCTGACCTACCCTGGTCCAGACAGTCTTTTGGGTGGTGGAATCCCAGAGGGGTGGGACCCATGGGTGTAGGAAGGTGCTAAGTGCCCATCCTCCCTTCTTACCCTCTGCACTGCTCAGATGGCCAGTGGCTGCAGGCTTAGTGAGCGGTCACCATGTCCAGCGCTCTCCCTGGCTTTTCCTTCCTCCTCGCCTTCTCTCCTGCTTGCTGGCCTTTCCTCCCCGACACGGCGTGAGCTTGCCACACGCCTGTCACACGCCGGGGCCTGGGGTGAGCATTTGTTCCTGTCGCTTGCAGAATGCTGGCCAATTTAAGCAGAAACCTACTGAAAGTGAATTTTGTGAGTTCCTCCAAAAATTAAAAACAATTATCATATGGCCCAGCAACTGCATTTCTGGGCACAAACTCAAAAGAATCGAAAGGGCTTGAGGAGACCTTCGTACTGCCATGTACACAGCCGCCAGAAGGTGGGCATAACCTACTGTCCATCCATAGCTGAATGGAGGCACAAAGGTGGACTAACCAGACGATGGAATATATCATTCAACCCTCAAAAGTTGATGAGCACGTGTGGATGAGCACGAATACAATTGCGATTTCAGAAGCAGAGATGGAGAAATGAATGGCAAATATATTCAAAGAAACGGTTAAAACCACCCCAAATTTTAAAAAATATTTATTGATTTATTGGAGAAAGAGATGGAGAGAGAGGAAAAAATGGATGCTGCGAATGAGCTCTAGACGCCTGTGCCACTTTGCGCATCTGGCTTTCCGTGGGTGCTGGGGAGTGGAACTCCAGCTGTCAGGTTTTGCAAGCCAATGCCTTTGACTGCTGAGCCATCTCTCTAATCCACCCCCCAAAATTACTTAGGAAATGAGATTGTAGCTTCTAGAGCTTCAATGACCCCAAAGCAGGACTCCTAGTGGGGACCATTATGCAGTGATGGTAATGATGGCCGCCCCTCTCAGGGGGGACAGAGCTGAGAGCAGCACCTTCCAAGCGCTGACGTGACCTGCCAGAGCGAGCCGCTCCCCTCTGCTCCTTCAGTGTGAAGACAGAAGGACCTTTTCTGGAAACAAACTCAGAGAATGCGTCACCAGTCGCGTTTCCCCACGAGGAAGGTTGGGGTGTCGGCCATGGTGCTGCACACCTGTGACCCCGGCATTCCGAAGGCAGAGGCAGGAAGATCTGGACTTTGAGGTCAGTCTGGGCTACTTAGCAGATTGTCTCCAAAATCTGTCAATATCAATAGCAAAGTGAAAACAAAACAAAAAGAAGAGAGGAAAGAAGATGGAAAGAAGGAAGAGGAGGAGGGAGGGAAGGAGGGAGGGAAGGAGGGAAGGAAGAAGAAAAACTTGAACTGTGGGGGTGGGGGAATATTGGCCAAAGGAATCTACATCTACAGCTAAATATCCTCATAATTCAGAGAGGGGCTCTTTAAACTGCATACTTTCTGTTAGCATACAAAGTAATGGGTTTCATCATGGCATCTTCATACAAATGGGTTATTATTCTTTGTTCTCATTCTTTAATAAGAAGACAGCTAGCAAATAATGAGAGCTTTAGGGAACACAGGGAAAGCAACTGCAGAAAACTTCATGCGCCGAATGCTGGGAGCATGAAGGAGGGAAGCAAAGGCTCAGATGGGCCAACCTCATGCTGAGGGGTTGCCCAGATAATGGGGTCTGCTGGGCCTCCAGCCAACACCCAGAGCTGGAGAGGAAGCCCCCTCCTTGACCGGCCTAGACCTGTGCCTCTAGCGCCCTCTATTGACCATGCCTAGCATGCTCCAGCAGGGCGAAGGGGTAGATTGACCACAGGCCATGAATAGATAACTCGCACATTACATATTTGCTAGGAGTTTCTGTTTTTAATTTTATTTAAAAGACAGCACTCGCTGTGCCACGTTTTCTTTTTCTTTTCTTTTCTTTTTTTTTTTTGGTTTTTCGAGGTAGGGTTTCGCTCTAGTCCAGGTTGACCTGGAATTCACTGTGTAGTCTCAGGGTGGCCTTGAACTCATGGTGATCCTCCTACCTCTGCCTCCCGAATGCTGGGATTAAAGGCGCGCACCACCACACCCAGCTGTTTTTCTTTTTTTTTTTTTTTTAACTAGATATGCAACAGATGGCGACCTCTCCAGTGAGGATACATATGTTGCAATAAACTGAAATGCATGCTTTAATCTCTGGAGCCATCACTAAGATACCCATCACATCACACAGTAGGACAGTTATGGAATACTGAAAAGTAGGTATCTGCATGAGACAAGGTGGGAAGGGAGCACTTGCAGAGCTGAGGGAGATGAGCCCCACAGAGAGGCGGTGGCTGCCTCACAGACTCCAGGAGGGAGGAACACTCCAGCTAATAGGTGAACATCAGAAATTGGATGTGGTTTCACACACCTGTAATCTCACGCTCAGGGGTCTGAGGCAGGAGGATTGTGAGTTCATGGTCAGCCTGCACTAGAGAGCAACACCCTATCTCACAAAAGCCAAGGATGGGCCGGAGAGATGGCTCAGTGGTTAAGGAGCTTGCCTGCAGTGTGCCTAACGACCCAGGTTTGATTCCCCAGTGCCCATGTAAAGCCAGATGGACAAAGTGGTCCATGCATCGGGAGTTTGTTTACAGTGGATAGCGGCCCTGGCACACCCATGTGCGCTCTCTCTTTCTTTCTCTCTCTCTCTCCTTGGAAATAAATAAATAAAAATTTTAAACCCGGGATGCCATATTTAAGAGATACCCTTCACATATAAGGCATAGCGAGGTTGGGAGGGAAAAACCTGAGAAAGGCCTGCCTTCATGCAGACACAGAGCCTGAGAACGGGCTGATTGATAGTGTTGTACAAAATGAGTTTCTGGGCAAGCGCAGTGAAGAGAGGAGAAGGATGTTTTATCACAATCAAAAGGTCAGTTCGTCAGGAAGATGCGTCAGTTATGAATATGCATGCCTCTGTAACCAAGCTTCTGAGGACGCAGAGCAAAGTCTGTGGAACAAAGGGAGAAGGGAGGGAAAGAGCCTGTAACTGTGGGAGATTTTACAGCCCTCTGCAGGGACTGGCGGAGCAGCTAGAGAAATAAACCACCAGTGCTCTGGCTTTCCGGAGCAGAGTCCCAGGGTGTAAGAAGTCTGGTGGCCCCGCTGAGGCACGGCACGTTCCAGTAATACCATGATCCTTTGTTGCAGGCTGTCATCCAACCACTGAGGCTGGACTCTGGGGCTTCACCATGGCCACAAGGGACATCTCCATCAGTCAGATGGGTGCAGCTTTTGGGACACAGAAGCCCTGAATCTTCAAGGCTGGCCAGGCTCTGGTGGTGAGGGCAGAGGTGTATGAGTCCAAGGGGAAGAAGGAAAGAGCTAGCAGAGGTTCCAGGTGGCGGCAGGTGTGGTCCATGTGCCTGCCCCATCCGGGCCTCTCTGGACCACTGAAGGAAGGGCCTAGTGGTCCAGGGCCATCATCAGAGGACTTGGGTTTCACCTCACTCATCTGCACTGGAGCGGGGCCTTCTATTCTGGAAGGGGCTCCCCAGAGGCCCAAGCAGGTGAGAGATTATCCACAGATCATCCACTGGGCTGGGCTGGCTTTTAGGACAGTTCACACATAAAGTGATGATGTCCATTCCCCCCCCCCAAGAGAATCGCCTGGCTGGAGGGGACAGGCATGTGAGGCTGGCTGGACTGAGGACATGCCAGAGCTTAGCTCTGGAGAAGACTGGGACAACAAATTCTTGCCCTGGCCCACTATCTACTAACAAGAGAAAGAAACTTCTAGCCAGGGCGTGGTGGCGCACGCCTTTAATCCCAGCATTCGGGAGGCAGAGGTAGGAGGATCACCATGAGTTCAAGGCCACCCTTGAACTAGACTAGACTAGACTAGAGCGAGACCCTACCTCGAAAAACCAAAAAATAAAAATAAAAAAGACGCCCAGGATCAGCCCACTAGGGAGATCTGCCTGTCCGCCTGGGCCCTGTCCACCCTTCTGGTGGGCTCCTCTGTCTTCAGCAAGCACCTGGCGGTCTCTGCTCAGCTCCCTTGCAGAGGGGGAGAATGGAGTTGGGGGACCTAGGACTTACTGGAGAGCCAGCAGGAAGCTCACCTGAGGATGAAGCAGGACTGTGCTATCTAGAAGGTTCTGGGATTTCAGAAGATCCAGAACTTGCCCACTCTCTCATGCCTGTCTGACTCCTGCTAGGCCCCAGGCAGAGGAGCCAGGGAGAGAGAACAGGAGGCCTGGGAGGCTGGGCTGGTGCACTCTGGGTCCCTGCCAGTGAGGCAGGAGCCCCCAGCTGTCAGGTGACAGGTGACAGGTGACAAAGAGCAGGCCCAGGCCTCAGCCTGATCGGAGGGTCTGTCCAGCAGACACAGACGCCAAAGGAGGAAGGGGAGGGAGGGCTGGTGGATGTGCTCACCAGCCCTGCCACTCAGTGTGGACATCACAGAAGAGCAGGGCTTCCAGGCATCAAGTGGATGTCTGGCCCTCACCCCAAACTGTCATGTGTCCTCCTCATGGGGTCCTCCAGCTGCTGGGGGCCGGGCTGAACCCAAGTTTCCACCTGAGGGCAACTTACCTGCCAGGGTCCCCCACACCCCAACGCTGATGTGTGTGACCGAGTGGGTGTGTGGGGCACTGGAAGAAGGACAGGTTGGGCTGTGGCCACACGCTCAAACCCCAAGATGGCCTTCTGGGCATCAGTCAGTTTCTGCAGAGGACATGAGGGGGTCTCTGGCCCAATCTGCACCTCCTGGTGATGTGTGAGGTGCAGCCCCAGCTACGGACTTCCTACCCCAGGTGCGCCCTGGGCCCAGTTGCCCAGTGCTGTGGGGTTCTGCTCCAGGCCCCAAGGCCGGCTGCTCGCTCACCGATAAAAGGAAGCTGGCGCACAAAGCCCCGCTCCTCATCCTCTGGCCGGCCAGGAGCAGTCACGAGGGGTGATATTTTGAAATCATGATCTCGATGTCCAAGAGTGTGGCCCGGGCCTCTACCAGGATGTCTGGCGCCTCAGTGGCTGTATTTTGGTGACTGAACCTTTTTAGCCAGCAGAGCATGTCACTTCCAAGAAGTTTGGGATTGAAAGTCTAGCAGACAGCAGCCTGTTCTCACCAGCTGTTGGGGACTCCCGTGTTACTGGGGCCTGCTACAGGGATCCAACTCTGCACCTCTGTGCCAAGCACACACCCAACCTCAGCCCTTCACAGGGCAGCTCTCTCCCCATCCCCACCGTGCTCCAGGGAGACCCCTGAGCCCAGGGTGTGAATGCAGACTCAGCGTGGACACACAGTGCAGGGTCAGGACCCCAGCTCTGGGGGCCCTTAGGCCCTCTGTCAACCCTTGAACCTGTCGCTTGGTGATACTGTGGTCTTTCGGAGTGGCCTGGCCCTTCCTTCCTCATTCCCCTAGAAGCTCCGCTCTAGGATCCCATATTCTCTGCCTAGGTCACCCTCTGCTCCCCACCAGGAAATCCGCCAGGAGATGCCCTGTGCCCACCCCTCTCTAGGCTCTGGCTTCCTATTCCTGTCCCAACACCTGCCTGGTGGCCAGGTGGAGTCAGCTCTGGTGGCCTCTGCTATTTTTAGCACCTACTGTCTCAAGACTGCTGTAAACATCTCCTCCCAGCCTCTCAGGCCCTGGAGGCCTCCCTTCCCCAGGACTGTCCTTAAGGCTGTCACACGTCCCCACAAGGCCCATAGGAGAAGGAGGGAAAGACATCCTGTAGCATCCTCCCTTCTGCAGCAGGAGGCTCTGCCTTCCAGACCTCTGGTTCAGTAGTCTGCTGGCTGGGCACCCCAGGGACCAAGCCTACTGGGAGCAGAGCCCGCCTGGGTTGGGACAGGTCCCCATTCCTGTTCTGCACTTGAGCCCTAATGTCTCTGCATTTTCCACATGTCCCGGGAGCTAATCCCAGAGCTGGACCCTGGGGAGAGAGGAAGGCCAGTGCTGCTCAGAGGCCTTAGTGCCTGTTCCCTGCCCCCAGCCCTGGCTTCCGGAATGTTCTGGTAGCCGACATCGCTACACTGCTGCCCTCCCTCCTGTCTGAGTCTTTCTGGCTAATCGGGCTGTTTGTTTTCCCAGAGCAGGTGGGGGCAGGGCCCGTCATCCATTATCTGGCTGGCACTGCAGACAGAGAGGCCGCCCGTGCAATCGCGTGGGGAAACATTCTAGGTTTGCCTGAATTGGGGAAGAAACAACAGGGATTGTGGTTGGAGAGACATGTGTACCTATGGCTGCGCAAACCAGAGGCAGCAAACACTCACCAGTAGATGAGCATCTATGCCAACAATCAACAAGTAATCCTCCCTGGAACCCGGGGGGGGGGGGGGCAGCTGGGCCCCCTGAAGCTCCCAGCTTCTGAGTCCTTGGGGCTCTTTGACCCGGTGGCCCTCTTTGTGGCACCAGCAGAACCTTTCAGGCAGCAGTGAAGAGACACTGTGCCCTTCCCTTCTGCAACAGTGGAGTCCAGGGAGTTGGAATTTCCTTGGGACTCTCATGCTGGGGGAAGGGAAAGGCTGAAGTCTGCTATCAGCCAGAGGAGGAACTTGCTTCCCAGGAAGGGATCCCACAGGGTCCTGGCAACTTGTAGGACACATGGGAGGTGGACATTGATGGGGGGACCCCACCTCCACAGGATTTAAACAGGAATTTCATGTAGGACTGCACGGTGGGGGGTTGTCATTGGACCCCTCTATTTCTTCCTCTTCCCAGTGTGGCCACTTTGAATAAATCCCCTTTCCCTGCTTGTCACTACTTCTCGTCTGTTTAATTGGCAGTGAGGACCAGTGCCCAGGCCTAGCTTGTTAGAGCTTCCAGTTACGCCAGAACCAGAGTCTCTCTTTGCTGGTGACGGCATGGCGTCTCTCCCCTGAGGACTTTCCAGGGCCCAGTTTGATCAGCTCCCTGTGCCCTGGGCTCTCCTGCCAGGCTCGCCTACTCTTTCCCCCTTCCCAAGAATTTGGAGCTTGGGCATGAGCCAAGGGGCAGCTGGAGTTGAGGGCAGGGATAAGCACCCAGGTACACATCCCAGGATGTGAGGAGAGTCCTTTTGAACCCAGGGTCCACACAGGAAAATGGACTTTCATCATTTTCTTTTTGCCTCAATTCAAAATGAAAGTAACTTTATTGAGCCCCACAGACACAACAAACATCTCGTATAAGGCTGTTTCCCAGAAGCACGGGCTTGACCCCTGAGCCCCCGGTTGTCATAGAGTGGTTCTGACTGGCGGCCTCTGGCTGGTTTTCTGGCCCAGGGCCAGTGGCCTGGTTCTTGGACACACGTGGGCAGGAGGTGCAGCGTGGGGAGCCCCTGGGACAGGACCATTCCCATTCCACACTGAAGCTCCTCATGGCTGCTCTCCACGCTTGGTTCCACCCAGGTTCATGTTCAACAGGGCGGAGCACCTCACACCTCAGTGGGGACCCTGTACTAGGCCCACCCTTGGGGACCCTGTCTCTCCTAAAGCCAGCTCTGCCCTGGGTTCCCATGAGCCCCACCTATCCCTTCACCGGGAGTTCTGTGCTTCCTTCCTTGGCCCTTCTGTTTCCCTCTCTGATCTTGTCTTCAGTCCCGGCTTCTCTTCTCTTCCCAGAAGCAACCATCGCTGCCCAGAGGTGCCTGGCCCTGCGCTGCAGCGTCTCAGCTCTGACCCTGCTGCCTCAAGTGTGGCCTCCAGTGTGGATGAGAAAGAGGCACCTCTTGCCCATGGCATTGATGAGTGAGACTACTAGTACCTCCACTGTCTTTGGCCCTAGGATGTCTCCATTGAGAACGGCAGCCCATGGGCAGTGCACCGACGTCAACCTCACAGGCCTGTTCTGGAGGGCCATCTGCAGTGTCACCTTGCTGTCCTGGAGTCATCTGTTCATTTAACCCCCCAGTGAGCAACAGATCAGAGAAATTTGCAAAGGTCCCTTCCACTGTCACCATCCAGTGCCTACCTCAGAGCCAGTAGGTCATGGTTAAGTGTGGTACAAACAACACTCAGTGAGGGAGGCTCACGAGCAAAGCTCGGAACTAGACTACAAGTGTGTGTGTGTGTGTGTGTGTGTGTGTGTGTGTGTGTGTGTGTGTGTGTAGGCATGCAGACACCGTGCAAACATCTCTGAAGGGACTTGGCCTGGTCTGCCTTCCTCCCTTTCCCTGATCTCCTTCACAACAGCTAAGCCTCACAGGACTATCACTTTAGCAACAAGAGAGAACAGTGGCCACAAAGGGGCCACCCAGAGGACCCCGACACTCAGACAGTGAGAGGGTTTCTCCGGGGTTTCTGGGGGTGATGAGCTCACCATGGTAGAGAGAGAAAAAGTCCACATCCTAAGTATAGCCAAAGCTGCGTGCCTAGAATATATATAATCCCTTATTTTGGGATTGGCCAATGAGTGTCAGCATCTCACTTGACCTGTCTGAGTATTAGCAGGTCGGTGATATATTGGGAAGGTCAGTAACTTTGTCTCCAGAAACAGCTTTGGCCTGGACAAGGAAGAAAAGGAGTTTAGAAAGCCCAGGATGTGTAAATCAATCTGGTGACCGAGAGCAGCAAGGAGTGGTGGCCCGAGGAGTCAGTCAAGGACACCAGTGCCAAACAGCCTTTCCCATTTATTTTGATAGGTGAAACATAGCTTTAATTATGGAGAATGCTTTATGAGATATTTTCAAAGAGAAATGAGATTTTAATCATCTAAGCTCTCGTTACAGTCCTAGGCTATTAAATCTTTATAAATCTCTACTGGGTGTAGCGGCTGGTTGGAGATTCACAAACCTGGGACCTATGGGAGCCAAACCCCATCTTAGGCTCCCCGTCTGTGGCCTGGAGTTCAAGAATGAGAGCCACTCTGTGGGGGAAATGACTTACAAGAGCAATTCCAACAGTTTCAGCTACAATGAGGAAACTGAGGCAGAGGTGCACAGTGCTTGGTAACTGCTCCTACCTACCTGGCTTCTTTCACTCTTGCTGAAGTTCACCCCAATCTAACCCTGGGGACCTTCAGACCCTGGGGGGGAGTTCAGTTGGGATCATTCTATTTTATGGGGGCTCTGAGGATTGCACAGTGCAGGTCACTTTTACTTCCCCAAATAACCAGATCCTGGGCACTAGCCACACACATCTCACCTTCATCTTTTTTTTTTTTTTTGGTTTTTCGAGGTAGGGTCTCACTCTAGCCCAGGCTGACCTGGAATTCACTGTATTCTCAGGGTGGCCTCGAACTCACATCGATCCTCCTACCTCTGCCTCCCGAGTGCTGGGATTAAAGGCGTGCGCCACCACGCCCGGCTCACCTTCATCTTTGATTTGCTCTCCCTCCTCTGAGGTGTTCATACTCAGGGAAACCAAGCACATTTTGGAACGCCCCCTGGAAAGAGGCCCCAGGGGGCCTTGGAGGCAGGTCACTATCTTTTTAAGCTAATGTCCTCACTTCAGTCTCTGAGATGTCCATGCTATGCCTCTACATCACTTTGGGTCCCTCCCCAGGGAGAAGCCTGCCTAAAGGCTCCCTGGAGTCCTTCTGGGAAGCTGGAGGCTGTGGGGCTTGATGGCTTCTGATTTTCTGTTTGTCATGAAGCTAAGGCACCATAGGACAAGGTCAAGGTCATTGCCATATCCTCACTTGGGCAGCAGCCCTTTTCCCTTTCGGGAATCCAGTCCTAGGGCGTAGCACACATCTCAGTCACAGACTGACCAGAAGCACATGCTGGAAATGAGTGTGTCTTCAGGAGTAAATATCAGACAGCTCACTCAGAACCTGCTTGGAAAACAGGCTTACTTGTATGTCTGTGTGACATCGGATGCCCTGGCTACAGGGTGGTCTTAAGTGTTTTCAAAGGCCCATGTGATAGAGGCTTGAACCCCCACATGACACTATTGGTAGGTGCTGGAACCTTTAAGGGTTGGGGCCTAGTAGCAGGGCTTGGGACTGGAGGTTTGCTCTTGAAAGGAATTGTGGGACCCTGGTCTCTTCCTTTTTTGGGCTCTTAGGCTGTAATGGTTAATCTTGTCAACCTGACAGATTTAGAATCATCAAGGATCACTTAGGAAACAGATCTCTGGGCATTTCTGTGAGGCCATTGCCAGACAAGTTTAACCGAGGAGAGAAGGCCTATCCTGGGTGTAGGCTGCAAGATCCCATGAGCTGGATTCTTTTTTTTTTTTTTTCTAATGACTGGTTTTATTTCACCAGAAGTAAACACAAAATTAAGGTATTTAGAAAAAACAGTAATAATTGTACTATTAAAAAGTCATTTCAAAACAAAGCCTTTCTGTCTACTAAGAGAAAAAATACTCAGTAAACTAAGCATAGGGATTATTTTAATAAGTTTCTCTTTTGCTTATAGGTTGGATTCTTGAGTGAAAGAAAGGAGAGAGAGCTGAAAACCAGCATGCTCTCTCTCTGCTTCCTGACCACAGTGTGACCAGCTGCCTCACGTCCTCACCACTACAGCTAGAGATGTCCTTTGACACAATGCTTTCACCCTCAAACACTGGAGCAGAAACACACCCTTCCTTCTTTAAGTCGATGTATCAGGTACTTTGTCACAGCAACAAGGAAAGTAATCCCTACAAGAGGTCAAAGCTGCTCCACCATGTGCGCCCATTGAGAGGGACCAACACAGAACACAGCCCAAGGCAGCAGCAGGCCAATCATGGACTAAATACCCTCAAAACTGTGAAAAAACAAACCTTTCCCTCTTAGAAATTGAGAAGCTCACGTGTTGGTTGTGGTGAGGGGAAGCCAACACGCTATCTCAGCCAACCCCTGCGGTCCTTCCGAACTGGAGCTCCCAGCCTCGCCTGCTCCATCCGTGGACGACTCAGCAATGAGGAGTCAAGGGTCAGGGTGTGCAGGCTTCCCAACAGGTGAAATTCCATGCTGACCAGTTTGGTCTCTCAGCATTTTTTCCCCTTAGTGCTGGGGATTGAACCAAGGGCTTTATGCAAACTAAGCAATTACTCTGCCACTAAGCCACATCCTCTGCCCTTGGCTTTAGGACACAGGAGCTCAGGCTAACCTTGAAAGAATAATCCTCCTGCCTCAGCCTCCGGAATTACAGGCATGCACTACCACATCTGGAACTTCAATGTCATTTCAAAGGGCCATTTTCTCATCCTTTTGTTCTGTCACACTTGGCAGGCACCAAGTGTCCTTGGGTGTCACCCCACCCATCAGTAGCAGCAAGGAGGCCATCTTTGCCTCTGTGCCTATATATCTTTCTTTTGATATCCCAGAATTCCTCGATAGGCATCCCCTCACATTTTGTTTGGCTAGGACTGGTCACATGGCCTATGCTAAGCCAATAATTGGCTATGAGAACGAGTCAATCAGAACCTACCCCTGTCACAAACAGAGCCGTGTCTATGGCAGGGACAGGCTGGGCTCTTGTAAGGAAGGCAGGCCACCCCCTGGGTGTAGGAATTGGAATCTGTCCCCAATGTCCCCTTACTTGTCTGCCAAAGGCCTTCATAAAAGAGCCATATCTAACCTATGGTGAGGTGCTCAGACATTGTTGTGTCCCCAGGGTCCAGGTCATCTAACATCCCAGTAGGAAGAGGTTACTAAGGTATCTCAGCCGGACAGTCCACCGAGTGCTGCCAAGGCCACCTGTCACCATCTTGCGTCTGGAGATGGTATGGTGTGGACAGTCAGGACGGGCCTCTTCCTGCGCTGGCCTCAGGAGTCAGAAGGCACTAGCATGGCCTTACCTGAAACGCTGAGCAGCTCACAGGGGCTCAGTCAGTCCTCATCTGTGCCAGTTGCCACCATTGTGTCGCTAGCTAAAGGGTCACATTGGCTGAGGGACGTCACACAGGGTCTCACAGCTGGCAGAAGGGGTGGGTGTCCACCCAGAGCTTACACTGCTGCTGCCCACATCCATCCAGTCAAAACGCCTTTTTATAAACTGAATGTAATTCATGTCAACCTAAGTGCAAATGAGAAAGTCTCCAAGGCACCCAGCTGCTCTGGGAAGCCATGGCTCTGCTACGGGAACATGCGCAGAAGGGAGGTTTTTGAAAGGCACAATGAGGAAGATCACAGCAATACCTTGGCTACCAGGATCAATAACAGGGTGCCTGCAGTCTAAGGTTAAGCAGACAGCTGTTGGGCTGACAACCTAGGAAGCATTTTTTCTGGAAGATTCCCGAGTCCTGTGAGCAATGCTGTGGCTCGGGCAGAGTCTCTGGGGAATAGTCTTGCCAGCCAGCATAGGTACATGAGATACCGGCTTTTAGAACTTCAGGGTCAATTCTGAGGGATTGACAAAGGTGACTCAATTAAAAAAATATTTTATTTATCCATTTTTTCAAGCAGAGAGATACAGAGAGAGTGAGCACCAGGGCCACCACCTTGTGGGTCTGGCTTATGTAGGTCCTGGGGAATTGAACCAGGGGCCTGAGGCACTGGAGGCAAGTGCCTTAACTGCTGAGCCATCTCTCCAGCCCTCCTTTCTTTCCTTCTTTCTTTTTTTTTAAGGTTTAGCGAGACTTTATTAGACTAAGAGAAGGAAAGAGGAGAATGTACAGAGAGCCCTCACCATTTTGATTCTGACAACTTCCCCATTCGCATACCATAAAATTTGCTATTTACAAGGTTGTATACCTACCTCCACAGCCAATTTCAGAATAACTTTATTAACCCCCCCAAAAAAAAACCCACACATGCCTTGGAAGTCACCCACTCCTCTCCTCCCAGCCCTGACAAACACCAACTTATTTTCTTTAAGAAGTATATTTTTTAGCTGGGCGTGGTGGCGCAAGCCTTTAATCCCAGCACTCGGGAGGCAGAGGTAGGATGATCACCATGAGTTCAAGGCCACCCTGAAACTACATAGTGAATTCCAGGTCAGCCTGGACTAGAGTGAGACCCTACCTCGAAAAACCAAAAAAAAAAAAGAAGTATATTTTTGCCAGGTGTGGTGGTGCACACCTTTAATCCCAGCACTGGGGAGGCAAAGGTAGGAGTATTGAGTGAGTTCAAGGCCACCCTGAAACTACATAGTGAATTCCAGGTCAGCCTGGGCTAGAGCGAGACCCTACCTTGAAAAACCAATATATATATATATATTTAAAATTTATTTCTTTGCAAGGGGGGTATTCCAGGGCCTTTTGCTGCTGCAAATGAACTCCAGATGCATGCCCCACTCTGCATCTGGCTTTACGTGTATACTGGGGAGTTGAACCCTGGTCTTTAGGTTTACAGACAAATGCTGAAACTGCTGAGCCATCTCTCCAGCCCCCAGTAGCCTACTTTCTATCTCTCTGTATTCTGTTCTGGACACCTCATGTAACACAGACATACAGTGTGTGGTCTGGCTTCTTTCCTCATGCACCACGTTCCCCCTTGCTTTAACTGGCATAGCACATTCCACTGCACACAGTCCGGCCATCAGTTGAAGACAGTTGGCTGTGGTGAGTAGTGCAGCTCTCAGCATCTGGGTGTGTGACTGTGCAGACAGAGGCCTTATTCTTCTAGGATAGGTACCCAGGGATGGGTTCACTGGGCAGCCACTGAGCAAGAAGAAAGGGCATTCAGACTGCAGGAGTTAACATGGGGCAGCAGTGCCCAGAGAGCTGTGGTCTGTCTGGTGACAATAGGACTCAGCCAAAGGCCTCCTCTGTCTGTGCTGGTCTCAATGACAAGCGGCTTAGAGTGGCTATGTCCTTTCCTGAGGGAGTACTGCATGCCCAGGGGAAAGAAGAACCATTTCTTTTGTTTTTAAATATTTTTATTCATTTACTTGCAAGAAGAGATAGAAGAGAGACAGAGAATGGGCGTGTCAGGGCCTCCGGCCACTGCAAACAAACTCCAGATGCATGTGCCACCTTGTGCATCTGGCTTGATGTGGGTGCTGGGAATCAAACTCAGGTTGTTAGGCTCTGCAGGCAAATGCCTTAATCGCTGAGCCATCTCTCCAGCTCTGTTTTTTCATTTTCATTTTTGAGGTAGGGTTTCACTCTAGCCCAGGCTGACCTGGAACTCACTAAGTAGTTTCAGGCTGACCTTGAACTCACAGTGATCCTCCTACCTTTGCCCCCCAAGTTCTGGGATTAAATGTGTGTGCCACCACGCCTGGCAAGAACCATTTCTTGACACTTGTCCTGGGGATAGGATGGGCTCCCCTGCCCATGTCCTTCACTTCTCAGGACACAAGCAGTGTCACCACCACCAATTTTCATTTGTATTTTAATATCTATACCACTTTGTTAAATTGTCTCCTCCTAGGCTAGAGAGATGGCTCAGCGGTTAAGGCACTTGCCTCCAGTGCCTAAGGCCCTGGGTTCAATTCCCCAGGACTCACATAAGCCAGATCCACAAGGTGGTGGCCCTGGTGTGTGTTCAATCAATCTCTCTCTCTGTATCTCTCTGCTTGAAAATGAATAGATAAAACATTTTAAAAAAATTGTCTCCTCCTAGACCTAAAGGCATCTCTGCTAATTCTAATAAGAGCCACATAAGATCATCTAGAAATTTAATTGTATTTACTAAATAGCTAATAAATATTTACTACAAACCTCATTGCACCATAAAATTGAAAACCTCTGCATGCTTGCTGGGCCGTGAGAAAGATCAGCCCGGCTCTATCCTGCAGCTGAGCTGTGGTTCTCCATGCAGTCAGTGTTTGCTATAACGAGAGCCGATTGCTCGCCAGTGCCTTTGATCTGCGCTCAGTGATTTCATCCAGTGAGCAAGCGTTCCTACAAGGGTTCACGTCAGCCGCACTTGGAGAGCAGCTGTCTTGGATTATACATGAAAAGAGCTCATAGTGTTCTCTACCAAGATGGCTTTTGAATTAACTGAAACTTATCAGTTTCATGATTGTTGACTTGTAGATTTCTGCTTCCCTTCCTGGACTCCTAAGTCCATCGGTGGGTCTTTTCAAATCTGAAACTTGCATAGGCTGTGTTCTCAAAGAAAGATATATACCCTTGACATTTAAAAAAAACATTAATGGAAAAGTCACCAAATCCCTTCAAATGCTGCACTGAAATGTACTTACTGCTCGCTCTCTCTCTCTCTCTCTCTCTCTCTCTCTCTCTCTCTCTCTCTCTCTCTCTCTCTCTACATGTGTGTGTGCCCGCATACAGTGAGAATTTAATCATAGCAAAATCTTAATGTTTGATATTGAAATATTTAGCCAAGAGAACCAAGAACTGTTTTGCCAGGAGCAGTTTTGGCATTCCCCAGCCTGCCAGAAGGGTTTTCAGGCTCCAATCTGGAGCTGTGGCAACTGGAGAGGTAACCTGGTGACTCTTTTTGACCCAAGCTCAAAGTTAAGAGACGCAAGGACAAAAGCGTGGGCTGGAGGATACTCTGGGAACTCCCCAGGGGCAGGGTTCTGCAGAGGAACAAACCAATAGAATGTATGTACCTTATCCAAGGGGACTGGTGACAGGGCTGGGCAGCCCAACAATAGAGGAGGACCCACTAACTGCTCAGCCCACCTCAGCAGGAGGCCAAGGCAGGCAAGCAGCAATACAGCTTCTTCCTAGGACCTCTCTGTTGCCCCCCACCCTGGAGATCTGCCCAGAGGTATGTCTCTTAGTTGGTCCCAGATCCAGTCAGGTTGACAATCAAGGTTAACCCTCACACCTCCAGAATCCCTGGAGTCCTAGAGCCTCTCAACAGGCTACAGCCTCACCTGTAGGGATGGTGACATTTTGACAAGTCAACATGAGGGTCAGGAGGCCAAGGACCATGTCTGCAGCAGCTTTCCTGAATAATGAGCTCATAAAGTGCCTTAAAGTCGACAGCTATTTACACACCAGTGATTGTGTGCGCTGGCAGTTTGGGTTGGCTTAGCCGGGAAGCTCCAAGGATCTGCTGTGGTTGGGTGTTGCAGAATCCTGCCTGGTGTACACTTCTGGTCAGGATGCCCCAGTTCTCCAGGAGGCCAAGGACACCTTAGAGTTGTCACGAGAGAGGATCCCAGAGTTCCCACACTTGTCAAGCGTCTGCCTGATTCACATTTGTTATTCTGTGGCTGGCCAAAGCAGGGTGCATCTAGATTAGGGAGTGAAGAACAGACTCTCCTCTTGATAGAAAGAATGACAGAGTCATTTGCAAAAGGGCACAGATGCAGAGAGAAGAGGGCATCCTACAACAAACCCAGCTAGACGGTGAGAATAGGACTGCCTCCCTAGGGCAGGTGTGGCTGACAGGTGCCAAGCCTCCAAGCTGTACCCATCCTCCCTGCTCAGGTTGAGATGGTTCACAGCCCAAGGCCGGCTGAGTCAAGAGTAGAAGGATGGCTCTTCTTGAGGTAAGGGTTTCCCTCCGATGTGATTTGAGTTCCTGAGACTAGAGGGAGACAGACTAGGGCTGGAGGTGATCTGAAACCACTTGCTAAGCTCTTCCCCCTTCTCCGTCCTTTCCTCCCTCCCTGCAGGGTTTGCTTGGCTGGCATCCCTTCAACAGATCACAGGTTTCAAGTGCCTGGATGCTGCGTCCAGGGATTCAACCGTGGAAGCTGTGCTTTCCAAGGACAGCTCCACCCACTTTCCTATTCAGTCCCCTTCACACACCTGCATGAAACTCAAGGTTGATGTCCCTTCCCCTGGACTCTGGGCAGGCTGGTGACTTGCTCACAATCAGTACGATATGATAGAAGTGACGCTCTGTGACGAAGGTAGGTTATCAAAGATGACACGGCATCAGCTTCGTTGACTGGGATTCCTGGTCCTGAAGCTTACAGCTTGCCTGGAGGTTGTCATGTTGTGAGGAAGCCCCAGCTGCTGAGTGGGGAGCTGCCTGACCAGGTCAAGGTCAGACTTCAGCTACTGTCTGTCTGGAGCAGAAACCTCCCCCATTCCTGGTTGTGATTGTGCTGCACATTCCTGTCTGATTTGCTGTGCTGGTGGCACACGCCTTTAATCCCAGCACTCAGGAGGCAGGATAATTGAGGCCACCATGAGGCTATCTAGTGAACTCCAGGTCAGACTGGGCTGGAGTGAGACCCTACTTCGAAACACCAACATAATAAATAAATAAATAGAGCGTGAACAGTGTATGTGCCCTTGGGCCAGGGTCACTTCCCTCTCATCACAAGGAACACAATCAAGAAAGGATTTCCTGAGGACACTGGTCCTTGTCATCATCTGTACCTAGCTAGCCATCCTCACGGGACTTTCTGACCTGTTACCTTTCTCCTTCCTTCCACCCCTGCTGCGAGTGCCTGCATCATGGGCAGTGTTGACAAAACCCCACTCATCATGTCCCTCTGTCTTCCTCTTCTTGGAAGCTGTTCTGTTCCTCTGACATCCATGCTCCTAGACTGTCTAGGAGAGAAGCTTCCAGAACAGCAAGCAGATGCCTCCGTGGATGCCTGGTGGACAGAGGTAGTGGGGTTGTGTCTCTTTTCGAGTGGAACCCAGAAGCATGCCTGTTCTGAAGGGACAGAAGTTTGTCTGGTTCAGCTTGCCACTTGCCTCTGCAGGTGTCCTGTCTGTGGATGGGTGTCCCAGGAGGGGTGGTCGGGTGGGTAGTGGGCAACAAGAATGGCTTTGGGGGAGATTCCAGTATTTCTGACAACATCCCAACAATGCAGGTAGTGACAGGATGCTCCTGGATTCCTGCATTTAAAAGAGGGGTTATCTTCCTGATTCTGTCCTGAGATTCTCCTGCATGTTAGGGACTCAGATCTTTTGACAATCCCCTGGATTCTGGACATTTCTTCAAGGACAAAACACCCGTGGCACACAGTTTGGAGAAATGATTTTTGCATCTTTGTGACTGCCCCCTGCTCAGTCTGTGCCAGGGAGTCTTGAGAAGCGTGGATGGAGTGAAATCCAGGCCAGAAGTAGGGAGGCATTCACTAGTCAAAGCAGCTGCTACTCAGCATTTGTGGGGCTCAGGAGGCGGGTAACTGCAGTGACCAGCCAGCCCCAAGCAGGCTGGCAGGTTTAAAAAATATATTATTTATTTATTTATTTATTTGCAAGGAGAGAGAGAGAGAGAGAGAGAGAGAGAGAGAGAGAGAGAGAGAGAGAGAGAGAGAGAGAGAGAGAGAACACACAGGGCATCCTGACACTGTAAATGAACTCCAGACACATGTGTCACATGGTACATCTGACTTTATGTGAGTACTGGGGAATCAAACCTGGGCTGTCAGGATTTGCAAGCAAGTGCCTTAACCACTTTGCCATCTGTCTTTTTTTTTTTTTTTCCTGAGGTAACGGCTCACTGACCTGGAATTTACTAAGTAGTCTCAGGGTGGTCTCAAACCCACAGCAATCCTCCTATCTCTGCCTCCACAGTTCTTTGAAGTAGGGTCTCACTGTAGCCCAGGCTGACCTGGAACTCACTCTGTAGCCCCAGGTTGGTCTTGAACTCACAGTGATCCTTCTATGTCAGCCTCCTGAGTGCTGGGATTAA
>PVHP010011283.1:0-45539 GCA_004024765.1 Zapus hudsonius | reverse complement strand
ATCCATAGGGAACCCTACTAGCAATGTAGAAAAGAAAAACATAGAAATACAGGATCATAAAAACTGCCCTGAACAGTGTCACCCCCAATCCTAAGGGCCACTGTCAATTATGATACTCCCTGCCTGGAATGGCTCTCTGACGAGCCAATTTGGGTGGAACAGTGGCCTTTACCCAGGGAGAAATTAAAAATCCTAAATCCGCTGGTGACTGAACAACTCCACCTTGGTCATATCTGCCCCTCCAAGAGTCCATGGAACACTCCTGTGTTCGTAATACCAAAAGGATCAGGAGGATGGAGATTATTACAAGACCTAAGGGCTATTAACAAAACTATGTTAATTTGGGGTGCTCCACAAAGAGGATTGCCCCTTGCTTCAGCTATCCCTGCTGGCACTCCCCTCCTTTCCATAGATATTAAAGATTGCTTCTTTTCCATCCCTCTACACCCTCAAGATAGAAGGCGCTTTGCATTCTCCGTCCTTTCTATTAATAACACTGGACCCGCTCAGAGATTTGAATGGAAGGTACTCCCTCAGGGAATGGCAAACAGCCCCACGTTGGGCGCCAAGATGTTGTTCTCGCCTCCACAGGCGCCTTGGGCCTTGGTGGAGGGAAAACGCAGAGAGAGAAGCGGGAACTGTGAGCCAGGCGATGTCTCAGGGCTGGGGCCCACAGAGCCAGGGGGAAAGGCGCAGTGGGATCCAGCAGGACAAGCGAGCAGATGCGTATTGTTAATCCACGTGGTTCTTTATTTCATTTGGGGGACCTACACTATCTAGGGAAAAAGGGGGTCTGGGGCATGGGAAATGGGAAGGGAAAAGGTGATTGGTTGATGGGGGTGGGGAGTTGGCAGCCTGCACAGGGATAGGTGGGTGGGACAGGTGGGTGGGGACAACCTGAGAGGTGGGAAATACATGATGCTAGTGGTGTGGGGATGGGTACAAGGAAGTTTTGCTGAAATTCAATGCCAGTCCTGCTGAGATGGGGGATGCTGGTTTCAGTGGCCAGCCCATGGGGGTGGGAGTTAGGGTGGGTGGATCTGGGAAATGCCTACCGGATCACTGGGGTTTCACCTTCTCATACACCGTTAACCCTTAGCTCTCTGTGCCCTCAGTAGCAGAGCCAATAATTAATGTCCAACAAAATAGGGAGGGATGAAAGGAGGTGTTACTGGACAACAAGCCAATGATGGGGGAAAAAAAGAAAGAAGGAAGGAAGGAAGGAAGGAAAAAAGAAACAAAGAAGGAAGGAAAGAAAGAATGAAAGAAGAGAGAGAGAAAGGAGGGGATTAAAATGCCTTAGGGGAAGAAAAAGAGGTTATGGAGGGAATACACAACTAATAGCAACATGAATCAATTCCACGGAAAACTTCCTGGATAACATTCTGCAAGTCAATACCCTCAATAAAGTGCAGGGGTCATCTGAACAGAAGAGCCCCATAAAAGATAGAGAAAGCATAACCAAACAACCATGGGCTCTGGCTAGTAATGCCTAGAGCTAGAATTGGGTTTCTTCCACAGAGAGAACAACCAAACAGCCCATGAAAACCAAAAAAAGCAAGCACAAAAGGGAAGCAAGCAGCAGGGACCTTGCCAGAGCTCAAACCACTCTGCATACCTTTGGGCTGGACATCAGATCCACCCCCAAACACACCTTATGGCTGGACCCCAGTATCCACCCCCAGTGACACATCCTCTTGCCAGACTGCTGGAGACAGAGGTTACATGCTTTAATAAAACACCTGAGTCTATCGAGGACATACATTCAAAGTACCCCAACTTCCAAAAAGCATTTAATAGAAATCCAAGTTTATATGCTTTATGGGTCTAACACAGTGGCCTAGGAATCCCCCAGCTCCACCCAGAAACACATTGCTATTATTATTATTATCATTTCATTATTAAATAAATGTGAACAAAATACCTGACAGTATCAATTTAAGGGAGGAAATTTTTCTTCTGCTCATGATTTCATTGAGATTTTAGCCCATAGTGGTTAGGGGTCAAGGAAGAATAGCTCTGTCCATGGTGGCAGGAGTTTGAGGCACAGTGGGTGTTTACATCATGGCAGACAGAGATCATACCTAAACCAGAGGGAGCTCTAACCTTCAAAGGCCTGCTCCCAGTGACCCACTTCAGCTAGCCACGTCCTACCTTCTAAAGGCTCCCCAGCCTTTCAAATGGTTCTACGAACTAAGGACCAAACACTAACAACATGAACCTGCAGAGGAAATTGCACATTCAAACCATCACATTCCAACACTCCCCTCAGGGATAATGCCAGGATGCATTTAGTCCAAATGCAAAAGTTCCTATAGACTTAGTCCCAACTGTTCAAAAGTACAAATTTCAAAGTCTCTTCTGAGACTCAATGTAATCTACTAGCTGTTGATCCCTGCAAAATTTAAAATTAAATATTTCCCCATCTCTGTTCCTTAAGACCTCTTTCTCGCCTCTTAGGGTCTCCTCTCTAGTTTCAGGACCTATACTCAACTTCCCACAGACATGTATACACATATATAAAATTTTAAATCTAGGCTTCACATATGAGAGAAAACACACAGCATTTGTCTTTCTGAATCTGGGTTATCTACTGTGAATTGCTTCTCTTTAATTATGCTAATCTGTTTAACAACTACCACGTCTTTGTCCAAACTTGCTTTGTCTGAAACTTTAAACACATTCATTCTCCTCTTCTTGCCAAATTGTATGCTTTTGCACATTTTGTTGCTGTTCTGTCTTTTATCTCAGTTCCCACTGTAAACCCAGCTAAAAGCAGAGAGCAACAACTGTGCCACAGTCTGGCTGCCATGCTATTTGTAATTTATTCAGCCAAGCTAATCAACTCATTCCTTTTAACAATATCTCTGAAACTCTCAAGACACAGGCAGAGAACAGACAGAGTCTTTGGTAGAATGTTATATGAATGGCCTCTGGTCCAATTCCTGATCGTGTCCTTGTTCTCATTTGAAACCTCAAATGAGAGAGTCTTTACTCTCTGTTTCTCTTGCATTCTGGTCTTCCAAAGTCCCACAGGCATGGCCTGTGAAGCTTTGCTTACAGCATTCTCAGGCTTCTCAAGCCACATTTCCAATTTTCTACATTCCTCTCACAAGCCAGTGTCAAATGTACAAGGTCCACACTCTCTGGTTTATCAAATGACCCCATTCCTCTTGCACGAATTTTCACTATAAACTATTTTTGCATTGTTGTGACCAAAATACCTGACTGAAACAATCTAAGAGAGGAAAGGTTCGTTTTGGATCAGTTTCATAGGGATTTCAGTTCAGCATGGTGGGGAAGACATGGCTGTTGGGGAGTGTAATCTGTGGTGGCAAGAGATAAAGTGAGGGCTTATTCACATGGCATCTGACCAGGATGCTGAGAGCTCAGAGAGGGCCTTGCATCGTCTTCAAAGGGCCATCTTGCTAATCTACTTCTACCAAACAAGCCCCCCATATTCCAAAGTTTCCACACAGCCTTCAAAATTGTGCCACAAGCTGAGGAATAAGCACTTCAAACATGAGCCTGTGGGAATATTTAAAATTCAAACCATAACATAAACACACACAAAACTTTCTCCTGACCTGCTTTTTCATGGCCATTACCATTTAGCTAATGTCAATCAGGTGTGACCCCACCCTAGTGCTCCCTTTCTTGTTTCGTGATCACATTCTACACGGCTGACCTCCGCTGATGTGGTATCTGCTCTAACTCTTCTCTCTAAAGGTGTGTTGTTACCCCTACTTTTTATTTTCCTATATACCCTGGAATACTGACGTCCATGCCAATGGGAAAACAAACACTTTACAACTCTGGAACATGTTTCAAAGAGAAACACCCCAAAGAGAAAAAAATGGTAAGATGGTTTCAGAGCAAAGGTTCAAAGTAACAAGCCCAAGGGAGAAAGCAGAGAAGTATATATTATTTTCAAAGAGAAGTATTCACCATGACAGGACTAGACCCAAGTGGCAAGCAAGAGGTGGAATCAGGGAGAGTCTTCAAGGCGATGACTCCAGAAGGGGTGGTGTTACCTCACATTTGGCTGAACAGACAGGAAGATATTTGGAGTAATGAATTTGGGTAAGGTTCTGAGCCCCCAGCTTCTCTGATCCCCTGGGCTATCATCTTCCACCACATTAGACTTACACATAATCAACCAGGACAGAGCTGATTAGAATGTTCCAGAACATGTCCTGTGTGGCAGCAGGGGAGGGGGGTGCACTGGGGCTTGGAGTGAAGATTTTTCACATTTCTACCAAGTTGATCCTGACAGTGTTCCTATCACCACCTCTGCTAGAGAAACTTCCCAGGCTCCTCACTCATCACAGATTGAAGGTCAAACCCCATAATTTACTCATCCACCCAGCTAATATCATAGGTATCTCTCCATCCATTTACCCTTAAGCACCTACTATCTGCCAGGCAGTGAAACAATAGATAAAAGCGACACGGTGTCTACTCCAAGAAAGCTGGTGGTCATGCTGCAGATACATCACCATCTGGGTCTATTCTTCTTTCCTGGACTATCTCCCAGCATGTGTAGGTAAATAGCCCATTCCAGGCAAACATGGGTTCTCTGATGACCTCAGTAAAGTGAAGAACACTCAGGATGTAGGTACATCCTGGTGCTAAATCCATTTCTGTTCCTTTCTAACACATTTCTGCACCTCACTATCCTTGCAGGGTTGAAGTAAGGATTGGATGATTTAGTACAGAGCTCACAGCGAGTGTGTTCACAAAGCAGTTCCCAGTCATGGTCATTGCTCTCCTTCACACTCCTCTTTGAGCTTGGTTTGCAGATGTTCCTCTCAGTTGGACAGACCTGACCCCTTCTCTACCCTTCCCAGGTCTTTCAAGTCTCCTCCCAGTAACCATCCCTTCTGCTGCCTCTCAGGACCTGGAGTCACAATGTAGGGCTCCCTTTCCTGCATAGAGAATAACCAGGAAACCTATATTAGTCTGAACCTCATCCCAGCCTAGGAAGATGAGTAAAGGTCATAGTGTTATTTAGACCCTGCAATGGAAATCCTCGGATGTTACTGTCTATAAAATTTGGGACCTGTGAAGTTAACCACTAAAAAGTGATGTTTCCCAGAATTACAATGTCTTGGTGTTTGGTGTGACTCATGAATTTCCTGAGGGTAAATCCTGTATGAGCTGACCCACATTTTAGTATTTTATCTCACTCCTTGCCTGAGAATGCCCAAGGGAGAGTGTCCTGTTCAGTCATTCTTTAGGATTAAGTACAGTTCTATTAGTCATGCAGGTAAGAGTTCTAATAGCAGTCAGACATTACAGTTTTCCTACTACAAAAGAATCTATCAACAGCATCACCATGGTCATCTATATGGCAACTTACTTTTATTTCCTATATCGACAGTATATATCTTGGCATGAAGTAGGCTCAGTAAATATTTCTCGGATAAACTGAATATAAATTATTGACTCTCAGCTTGGTAAGTACTTTAACCGAACAAATTTTATCTCTTAAGGTAATAAGTTAATTATTTCCCAAATTAATCATAGATGCTTATAAATCAGCAGGAAATAAATGCAGTACAGCAGAAGCACAAAGAAGCAAGCCGCTCTTAAATTAAGCCTCCTGGAAGACCCACTGGATGCTGAACTAAAAACTATCCTCTCTCTTCTTTATCCCTAGCAGAGCCTACTTTTGAAGAGATGAAAATACTGGTCTTTCCTGAATGACTTCCCTAGGAAACAAGGCATTGTGGATCAAGGAAACATAAAGAGAAGTTTCCTGAGCCAGCGGCAGGTGTCTGAGGATTATTCCCCACTTCTTGATAAAAAATAGACTTAAAATAAAACACCTCAAGGCACTAGTACCTCTCTTTGCTTTGGGTTTGTTTTTTCTTGGAACCTTGTGTGGTGATATAACTGTTATCCCAAGAAAGGCACAGTAAGAGCGAAACTCTTGGGCCCTTGATGGCATCTAGCTATTCCATAGATGCTGAGTCACCTTTGGGACCACCCACAAATGCTGGATGAGTCATCTCTGGGACCACTCATAGATGCTGGCTGAGTCACCTCTAGGAATACTCACTTCTAGACATCTTATTTTGGGGGAGAAAAGCTTCTACTAGTTTGTCATAGTTAATTGAGTTTTTTTAGTTAAGATCATTCTGACATCATTGGCTTTGGCTAATCTCAGCTGTGAGTCCTCATTGAACACGTGAAACTGTCACAAAACTCACCACCATGTTGAGGAATACATATCACTTGGCACTACTGCTTTTGAGAGAGGTCAACAAGGCAAACCTAGGCTCTTATTTTCAGAGAGACAAAGAGGTAGGCATGTACTAGTGTGTTGGGTCCTGAGGGTCTAAAACCTATCTCAGCTACTTTCTAGTTATAAATATATGTTAGCACCAGATGCCATGACCAACAATAGACTGGGATATTTAAACAACAGAATTGTATTTCTCACATGACTAGAGGCTGGGGAGGCTCATATGGTGTTGGTTGATTCAATTCCCCCAGGAGGGATTGCTCATTCTCTCTCTCTCTCTCTCTCTCTCTCTCTCTCTCTCTCTCTCTCTCTCTCTCTCTCTCTCTCTCTCTTGCTCACTCTCTTTCTGAATTATAGCTATTTTCTCACTATGTGGAGAGAGAGAGAGAAAGAAAGAGAGAGAAAGAATGAGCAAGAGAGACTCTATTCTGCTCTTTTAAGGGCCCTACCCTCAGGACCTCATCTAAACCTATTTATCTATTAAAGTCCCCATCTCCAATACCATCAATACAATACATAGAGGATTAGGCAATATATAAATTTTGATAAATAATATTCTGCCCAAACTGCACTACAATTTGATGTGAACAATTCAGTTCATAGCAGAAGCCCTCACACTATTTCTTCATTGGCTATTGCAGAGCAGAGAAGCAGGTTTTGTCAAACCTCCTCAAAGTGTTAAATGAGATAAATCAGGAAAAACACCCAACACATTACCTGGCAGAGGTGAAGATTCCATCACTGTGTGCTAGCATTTACATTCTTTCCCTGGGTGTAGTGGTTTGATTCAGGTGTCCCCCGTAAATTTAATGTGTTCTGAATGCTTGATTCTCAGCTGATGGCAGTTTTGGAATTGGAACCTTATTGGATGTGTGCAGGCTTATGAGGATTGTGATGGTTAGGTTTTGTTGTCAACTTGACCATTTTCATAATCTTGGGTGGGTCTCTGATGTTCACCAGGAAGGCAGCCCTCTCTGTAGAGGGCATGATGTGCATGATGTAAGGAAGCTCAAGAGAGCTAGAAACAGACATACTTTCCTTGGAGGGCAATGAAGAAAAGAAATTCTAGAGACTCAGAGAGTCAACAAGTCTGGGATAGTGTTGCAAGACCCTGCCCTAAGGCTATATAAATGGGAAAGAAATCTCTCTCTCTCTCTCTCCCCCTGCCTCCATGACTGCCCAGATGCTTGCTCTTGTTGTGCATTTCTTTGCTTGCATTGGGACGAAACTTTCTCAGCCTTCCTCGGCACTTAGACCTTCAGTGCTGGATGGGGACTGCTGAGGCATTCAGCCCTGTGGACTGCATGACAACTGGTCCCTTAACTCTCAGGCTTGCAGACTGCAATTGTGGGACTCCTGTGAGCTAGTTCAATAAATCCTCCTTTTTTTACTACAATTAATTCTGTTGGTGCTGTTCCTCTAGAGGACCTTGACTAATACAACGATTATAGTCAGCTTCTCATTGCAAGTTTTGGACACACCTTCTTGCCACTATTTGTAGTGCTGTGGTGGAAGTGATATCCACCCTTTGCTCATGCTGTCATTTTCACTGCCATTATGGAGCTTCTCTTGGTGTCTGTAAACTATAAACCCTTTCTTCCCATCAACTGCCTTTGGTCAGGATCTTTTCTGCATAGCAACAAGAAAGTTGACTACAACACTGGGCATGTCTGAGGAAACCAAATAATTTCTAATTCCTAGTTCCTGCTCACACTGCTCATCTTTTAATGGAAGGTGAGTGTTTTGGTCAACTTTCTAGTTGCTGTGCAGAAAGAACACAAGCAAAGGCGGCTTGTGGAGGAATGGGTTTATTTGGCTTATGGACTCCAGGGGAGACTCCATCCTGGCAGGGAAAATGATCGCATGAGCAGAGGGGTGGACATCACCTCTGCCACAGCACTGCAAACAGCAGCAGGAAGGTGTGCCAAATACTGGCAATGGGAAGCTGGTTTATAACCCCCAAAACTCCACTCCCGCAGCAACACAGTTCCATCAAGTTTGAAAAATCAAAACTGCCATCAGCTGAGGATCAATTACCCAGAACACATTCATTTGTTTGTGGGGGACACCTGGATCAAACCATGACAGTGAGGAATATCTATCAAGGCCTAGGGGCTGTATTAGTTAGGGTTCTCTAGAGGAGCAGAACTGAGAGAATGGATTGTATTGTAAAGAGGATTTACTGGATCAACTTACAGGGCATGAGGTGTCCAACACTAGCTGTCTGCAGGTTTGAATATCAAGAAACCCTGTGATGCCATGATGCTGGATGTTAGCAGTCCCAGTAGGGCACTGAAGGAAGTCCTGGAGCCACTGGTCTTCAATCTGCTTCAGAAGGCTGGTGAAATGGCTTCAGGATCCAGGAAGGATGACCAAGAAAAGGTAAGTGAGCAGCAAGGGCAGCCAGGTGAATAGCAAACACCAGTGAGTGTCATGGGCAGCCAGCAAAAAGAAACTGAGTTCTCTCAGAGCTTCTTGTTCATGGTGCACATGGGAAGGGCTGACCATTCAGTTAATTTTTCCTGAAAATACTTTTATAGACATGCCCATGAGACATGTCTCATGCTTGATTCTTTATCTGATCAAGTTGACAACAGAACCTATCAGAGGAGCTATTCGTGACTTACATCAGCTCAAGAGCTGAGGGTAGAAGTAAACTTCCAACCTCCTATTCTGTAATTTAATGTAATAAATTCGCTTTAAAATATATACTCATTTTATCAGTTTTATTTCCTTTAGAGAACCCTGACTTACACAGCCTCTTTGCTGCTAGGTCTGGGTGGACATTCATCACCATCTGTCAAATGAAAAGAGCAGAGTATAAACTATCACTTTAAGAGCTTAACTAAATCTGGAATTCTGGGCTGGTTTAATGGCTTCAAGATTCACCTATCCTTGCATCAGAATAAAACTTACCTATTCTGTCACTTGTGTCTGGTCTAGTCTCCTCGCCTGGAGCTCCTTCTCCACTCTCTGGCTAATTATTGATTCTTCCCCAAAGTACATTCTGCTATCACTTCTCAAGAGCCTGTTGGCCCTCCTCACTCCCATTCATCTCTCTGAGTCAGGATCCCCTTCTCCAGCTACTCTCTCCTGGCTCTATCATATGGATTTGTTATTACCTGTTGAAGAGAACACTTAATGTCAATCTCAGCCCTGGCAGATGTAACTAAACATTGGTTGAATGATGACATATCCATAAAAATAAGATGAAATTCAGTGGTAAATAAACATCATGCTATACAGCTGTATACTTGATCTTTGAAACAAAGTAGTATCTGTTTGTGTCTTTGTTTTCTGTAAGTTAAGTGGATGTATTTATTACCCTCCACTGTATTTTCTTTTCAGGGAACCTTCTGCTTTATTGTCAAAATATAGACTAGACAGCCTCCACCTTATTTGAGTGAAATCATGCAATGAACAAATAAAACATATGTTTAGAAATTGAAGAAGCACAATTAATAATTTATGAGTTAAATTAGCAATCATAATGGAAATGTGGATGAGAATGAGAATAAAAAGATTGCACATTAAAGCTTAAGTAATGCCATTTAAAGAATACTTGAAGGAAAATATATTATCTTACATGAATGGATTGGAAAAAAAAATTAAGCCACCAGAAAGGACATATTTAACTCATGAGTAAGAAGAAAAGGTTCAGGCTGAGCTGAAAGAAACTTGAGATGAAGAAAAAGTCATAAAAGAATCAAGTACAAATAAGAGCATAGTATTTAATTTTAAAAAGCTAATTCATTGAAAACATGGGTAAAATAGCTCTCTAATAAGACTCGTCAAGAAATAGAAAGAAAAATAGTCCTAGGAATAAAACTAGAGATGTGATTGAAGTTTCAGGAAATTTTTAGTAATCATCAAGCAATACCAAGAATAGTACTATGATGATATTTTGATAGCTTAGATGGGTCTGATAAATGGTTGACTCCATGTATTGTAGTCAGCTTTCTCATTGCTGCACAAAGAACCCAACAAAAATCAGTTTGTGCAGGAAATGGGTTTATCTTGGCTCACAGACTGAAGGAGAAGCTCTATGATGGCAGGGAAAACGACAGCATGAGCAGAGAGTGGATATCACCTCCACCACAGCACTGCAAACAGTGGCAGGATGGTGTGCCAAACACTGGCAAAATGAAGCCACCTATAACCCCCATAAGCCCTGTAAAGGTTAAGTTTTGTTATCAACTTGACCTTTCGTGTATTCTTGGGTGGGTCTCTGAGGATATTCACTGGAAGGCAGCCTCTCAGTAGGGGGCAGGATGTAAAGAAGCTCAAAGAAGCTAGAAGTAAACATCCTTTCCTGGTGAGCAATGCAGGAAGGAAATTCCAGAGACTCAGGAAGCCATTAAGTCTGGCATAGAATTACAAGACCCCACCCTAGGGCTATATAAAGGTGAAAGAATTCTCTCCTTTTCCTCCTGTCTGTTCCTTGTTCTGTGTGTGTGGTGTAGGCGATGGGTTTCTCTCTCTGCTTGGACCTGTGAAAGGGGAGCAGCCTCTTTTGCATTCTGGAACTTCCCCCTGTATCTATAGCTACAAATAAATCCTTTCCTCCCAAAAACATTGCCTGGTTTGAAGATTCATCCCAGTGGCATATGGCTGACTATAAGTCCTCTCCCCCAAAACATACCTCTAATAAGTTTCCAATTCCCAAGTTTTCATCAGATGGGGATCAAGCATTCAGAACACATACATTTATAGGGAACAGATGAATCAAACCATCATACCATGGATGAATTCACACTTTGACTAGATTATTGGAACATGGTAAAGCTGGAAATGTGTTCTTAGCATAGAGGACATGGGTTCCTGGGAGTGTATGTTTGTAGTATATATCTTGGTCCTGACCCTTCCTGTTACTCTTATCTCTGCTTTCTGGCTGCTATGAGGTGAGTATTTTCTTCCATCACACAATTCTGTGGCCATGGTCCTCTGCCTCACTTTGAGCCCAAAGTAGTGTGCCCAGCTGGCCTTGATCTGGAGCCCCTGAAACCACGAGCTAAAATAAATCTCTCCTCCTTCAGGTTGACTTTCTTGTGTATTTGGACACAGTGACTGAACTTGAGTCATGTAAGGATTATCACTGGGGGAGGATGGTCTCCAACCTATGTAACACAATGACAGGTGTGGTCCCGTAGACCTGGAACATCAGTGTCTCATTGAAACTAAGACCACTGCTGTGGGTACTGCAAGACCCAAGTCACAAGACAAGAATAAATAAAGTTGTTGGCAATATCAATGTAAAAATCCCAATATTAGCCAGTTGCTTCCAGCAAGGGGTCTAAGCAACACATACACTCCAAGAACACAACAATGGAAAAATCTTTTAAATTTTCCACAATAATAAATTGGGGAGCAAATCATGTGACAAACGTTGTTGGCTATTGTAACAGCCATTGCCAACTTCTCCATATAGCTTCAATATACTATATTATGGCCATTTTTTGGCAAAAAATCTTCCATATAAATCAATGAAACAGAAAATATATCCCAGAAATAAATCTGCCCATGCATGACAGTTTTGATAATATATTGGGATTTCACATTAATAAATAGAAAAGCATTGTTCAAGTAATGGTATTGAACACTTAATAAACCACATGCAAAATAATAAAGTTAGATTTATTTCCCACATCATTAGACCCATCCTTACACAAAAGTTTAAGATGAATTAAAACAAAAATATAACATAAAAATAATAAATAAACCCTATACTATTTAGGTCAGGCAGACTGCCTTTAACAAGACAAAAAAAAGCCCTTAGCATATGAAAACTATCATTGAACATGTTACTTTGAAAGACTCTTGGTGAATTCAGCCACCACAGACATAACTAATTCAAAGATCAAGTGAAATGGTGTCACCAATAAAACGTTAATGCTCAAAGTAGATGAAAAAATGTAATAATTCCAAATGAAAAAAGTTAGATAAAATAGTACAAAAAGAAATGGCATCTTTGAAAAATAAATAAACATCCAAAAACCACTGAGAAAATATTAAAAGAAGCTCAACACAAATACTTTTAAAACCCACAGTGAGATTCAGTTTCATTTCAGCATGTCTTGGTGGTGTTCAGCAAATGGAGTATGTACTGGGTCAGTTCTTCACAACTTATAGCAAGCGGGTGGAAAATCTTTGACGTGTGAACTGGAAAAGGCATATGACTGGTCGATGTGTTTATGTTGATGGTTATATATCACAGAGAATTTCTTCCAAGTGAGCACATTAGTCACATGTGCCAGGAACTTGGTAAAACTTTGTAGGTAATAAAAACCATAAATAATCTAAGTTACAGCAAATAGGGGAATGTTTAAACCTTGTTTTACTTATGCTCATGAGTCATTACATAGCGGATCAAATGAAGGAACTATGTTTACGTACAGCCACATAGACAGATGTGTAAAACATTATATTGTGAAAAGTACTTTGTGGCTAATTACAACATTACAGAAAATGGCAGTTCTAGTCAGCCACGTACAGCTGGGGTGAACCTCCAAACCAGGCACAGTTGTTGTGACAGGAAATGATTTATTAAAGTTACAGATCCAGGGGAAGTTCCGTCATGGTGAAAGAGGCTGGTCCCCTTTCGCAGTCCAAGCAGAGGGAGAAACCCATCACCAGTACCATACACACACCAGCAAAACAGACAGGGGGTGGGGGAGAGAAATTTTCTTTTCCCTTTATATATCCTTAGGATAGGGTCATGCAACCCTTTCCCAGACTTGTTGGCTTCCTGAGTCTCTGGAATTTCCTTCCTGTACTGCTCTCCCAGGAAAACATATCTGTTTCAAGTTTCCCTGAGCTTTCTTTTATTCTGCCCCCTACTGAGAGGGCTACCTTCCTGTGAACATCCTCAGAGACCCACCCAAGATTACTAAATAGGTCAAATTGACAACAAAATTTAACCATCACAATGATTATACAAGCAAACTGCCTAAAACAAATAAGATGAGCCACCTCGAACTGTGCACAGGGGGCAAAGGACCAAGTGTGGGGAGTCAAGTTCACCCCTCACTGCTTGCTGATGATAGCATTCACTCCAGGGAGAGGAAGTGAGAACAGAAGCATTAGGAGTCTTATGGGTACCATCTCTAGCATCAAATTTAGAAAGATTAAACAGGGCCTCCACTGTGTCCTGTATGCTTTCCTGTTTATGCAAATTTTTAAGGCCAAAAGGACAAATTATTATCCGACTCTAATTCTCAGGCTGAGTATATAGCTATTGTCATGTCAGGACATTCTGTGATATTATGAATACTAGAGATTTTTTATACTGTATTTCATTCCTATGACAAAATGCTCATCTGTTCAAGTTACAACTACCCATAACATTCTAAAGAGTCTAAACAAGAAATAGAAAAAAATATAAAGAATTCAAGAAGAACTTCTCTTTATTGATCCTGGTCTCCTTACTGAGGCCATGAAATTATTTGTTACACACACACACACACACACACACACACACACACACACACACACACACTGCCTTCTCAGTTTCAAGCCTTCATCCATGTTGTCCCTCCTTCATTGGCTTGGGCATGTCTTCTGACACCAACTGTTAACTAATTACCAATCATCCACTAAGAATTCTCTTATGGGACACTTTGTGGAAGCCTTCCTCAGTCCTCTGGGATTGGGTCCTTTTTGTTTCTGCAATCCCTACTTGCCTCTGTTGCACTACCCAGGTGTCTACTATCACAAGGTTGCCCCTCCATAGCTCCCAAAAGGCCTGGAAAACCCTTGAGTGCAGTAACCAGGTCTCATTTGCCTAATGTTTTTAGCATCTAGAATAGATCAGAGCACTTGATGGGTATCCATTAGCTATTGTTGCTGGGACAGAAGTCCATTTAATCTGTATGTTCCGCAAGAGATGTATTTATGTGAAGTACATGACACAGGTTTTAATGCTTAAATTTTTTACTTTAATTGACGTATTTCATCAACTTGTAGATATTTATGGGACACAGTATGATAATTTGGCACATATATACAACGTGTCACAATCTGTTCAGGGTGATATCATTAGGACTAAGAAAAGTCAGAGAGAAGAGATGAAGTAATGGGTACCAAAATGCAATTAAATAGGAAGAATTCGTGCAGTGTGCTACAGTTCTAAGGTAACTATTATCTACAACAATTTATGATGACTAATGCAGCTCATTATTTTTGAAAAAAAAAAGAAATTTTCCAGTACATGAAAATGAAGTCTTACTTTTTAATTTTTATTTATTTGCAAACAGAGAGAGATAGAAGAGAGAGAGAAGCAAGAGAATGGGCACATTAGGGTCTCCAGGCTCTAAAAACAAACTCCAGATACATGCACTACTGCACATCTAGCTTTATGTGGATACTGGGGAATCAAACCAAGGTCCTTAGGGTTTGCAGGCAAGTGCCTTAACCTCTGAGCCATCCCTTAAGCCCCATAGTCTTAATTTTAACACATTTCGACAGTTCTCCAGTGTGGATTATGGCCATTATATTGGATTTACACAGAGACAAAGCTGTGCTATTACCTGCCATTCCCTCATAACAGGTTATATGTCTTCAGAAGAGTCATAATTAAGCTTTTATGGACCTCAGAAATGTTGGAGTAACAAGGGAATCTTCGTGAGTTATTGAGGACTGTTCAGTGAGCTAAATATCCATGCAATCTTATTGCCCTGGTAGATTTGTTATAAATCTTTGGACTTGGTTAATGATCAATATAGGCTGATGAATGAAGGGGAGGACCCAAGGACAAGTTTTAGGGGGTCTGGGAAGAACCAGCTCAAAAGGTGTAGAAAGAAAGATGGTTACATTGGAGCAAAGCCTAGGAAGAATCTGTAATCAAGGAAACAGCCCTTTCCATAAAGCTTGGTAGGAGTCCAAAGATTTATATAGACACAAGGCCTTCCTCCTGTTCCCCTGTTTCCAGCACTGTTCTGAGCAGCTTTGACTCTGGGAATAAAAAGGAGATGATGAATGATATGAAGTCTATGGTGGACTCCATGGTGGTGGAATGTGACAGAGGAAGAAGATTCTGATGAGAGCAGGCTCTGATCTACAGGAAAGGAGCTTTGTCCCCAAATCTCATTCCTTCTTCATCAAATGAAAATAAGCCTTGTCATATAGTTGTTAGAAGGAATTGAGGTCATGTTTAAAGAACAAACACAGCATCTGTCCCTCAGTGAAAGGTGATCATTAGTACCTTGTGGTTACTGACATTCTGCCATGCTGTGATTTCCATGTATTTGAGTCCCATCTTTATTAGTTTTCAACTCCTTCAACAAAGTCACACCAAACTTTGCTTCAGAGTTGGAGCTCTATGAGGCTATGGTACTTCACTTAAATTAGCACCATTTCTCTCTGTGTGAGTGTGTGTGTGTGTGTGTGTGTGTGTGTGTGTGTGTGTTCATTTGTGTGTGAATGCACCTGTGTGTGCATGTATGTGGAAACCAAAATTTGACATCAGTGTCTTCCCCAATAGTTCTTTCTCTTATTATTAAGACATGATCTCTCACTTAACCCAGAGATCACTGATTCAGCTAGGCTAGCCAGCCAGCAAGCCCATGTATAAGCCTGTCTCTTTTTCCCCCGACCTGGGATCACTGCCATGCACTGCCATGCCCAGCATTTCCATGGGTGCTGGGAATCCAAACTCGGGCCCTCTCACTTGCACTGCATGTAATTTACCAAATAACCCATCCTTTTCTCAGCCCCACATTGGAATTCTTACAAAACAATCTAAAAAGTTTACCCAACAGATCCAAATCAGGCCAGTCTCTAGAGTGGGCTCTATTTTCTTGCTCTAACTTTATAGTAAAGAAAAGTTTAAGTCCTAGCCAGGGTGGAAGCCAATGGGTTAAGGTTTCTGGGTTCTGGGTTTCCTTATTAAAGAGAAAAGTATGCCTACACTTCCTGACTGGAACGAATCCATTGGCAGGATTGGCAGACATTGGCTGAGATTCCTGAAATGTGGCAGAGGGATTCCAAAGTGAGTGAACACACCCTCATCTCTGGAATAAGGTGGTTATAGTGACCATACCTCATAGAGCTGCTGGTCAGGAGTCGGATGAGATGAGGTTGGTGAAGCAATTAGTTCTGTGTCATAGAGTTGGGGTGGGATCTGAATGGAAGAAAGCTAGGAAATGTGTCCAGGCAGGGTACCGTCTGTATACTGGATGGATCTGGATTGACTTCTGCTTGGGTGGGGGCTTTGTAGAGTTCACAGCATGGGTGTGTTGAGGTCAGTTTGAGTGTATGGTGCTTATGGTACTTTCAATGTATGTTCCCTGTAGACTCAAGTATTTTATTAAAGCTTTTAACTTGGGTGTCCAGCCTCCTGGCTAGAGGAGGTGTCACTGAGGGGGAGGTGAGATCCTGGGGTTGAGCCCAAAGCTCTGTTTGGGATGTGAGAGAGCAGGTCTGAGTTCTGGTGGGCCTGCTTGCTGCCAGTTCGTGCTTGCTGCTTTTCTTTTGGTATTGCTGGCTGCTGATGGCTTTTCTCTCTGCTTGGATTTATGAACGGGAACCAGGCTTCTTCTGCCATTGATAGAAGTTCCCTTGTGTCTTAAGCTTGAAACAAACCGCTTCCTCCCATAAAACTGTGTTTGGTTAGATGTTTATCTCAGCAACATGAAATGACTACAGGGCTCAAATGCTCGGCAAAGCATAAGAGACAGACATGGGTTGAGGAGGAACTCATGGGAAAGACAGAATCTGCCTTCAAAGCTCTTCACACCTTGCAGGAAGGAGCCAAGCCTTTTAGCTTGGTAATTCTCTTACCTTCCTCTTAGCCATAACAAAGTGGCACAGACTGGTTGATTTACAAAAATAAATCAATGTATTCTGACATCCTGAGGCTAGAAGTGTGAAATGAAGGTGTTGACAGGACCATGCTTCCTCTTGTGGGACAGATCTGATCCATGCCTTTCACCTACTTTATATATTTGTCCCTTGTATACTCATTCTTCGGATTTCTGCCTCAGTGTTCATATGACATTCTTTTTATCTCTGTCTTGGTCTCATTGCATCATTGGCTTCAGGGCCTTTGCTAGTCCAGTAGGATAACATCTTAACTACTCACATTTGCTGAGACCCTAATTCCAAATAAGGTCACACTATGAGGTCCTGAGTCGACATGAAATTTCATGGAACGCTAGTCAAAGCAGGACAGTGATGGAGAGCCATGAACTTCCTGCTTCATCCCTGTTCTGTGTGTGCTGAAATGTTCATCTTTGTTTCTGGTTCCTATGATACTTAATGATTGATTAATTGAAAATACGTGTCAGTTTTGTTTTTGTTTTACATTAGCTTATTTTTAACGGATTTCACCATCCAGAATATAACCTAGAGTCAAGTGTATGATTGACACTTACCAAGTACATGTGGAATTTAATAGTTGCAAGACTAGGATCTCCACACTTGACTTCGGGAGAATATCTTCTGAGGTCTCTATAGCAGACAAATCAGGCCAAAGCTGGAGCACTGAGCTAACTCCCTGTTACTTTCCCCTGGGGTGAGAAGGGTACTGGGTTTTGCCTGGTCATTTCCTCTCCCTTGCCTCAGTTTCCCACTATAAATGAGGGACTTTGACTTTAGTCCTAACCTCCCTTCATTGTTTAGGGTATCTTCCTGTGGTGTTTTGAATATAAGTGATCCCCTAGACTCAGGTATTTTTGATTAAGCTTCCTACTTATTCTCCAGAAAATGACGCCCTGCAGGAGGAGGTGTCCCTGGGGGGGTGGATCTTGAGTGAAGCCCTATTAAGTGTGTTCAGAGTCAACTTGAGCTCTGGCTTTCTTTCACTCTCTGCTATGAATGTATAATGAAGTGAGCCAGCTTCCTCCACCATGAAGAAGCTTCCCCCTGGAATCTGTAAGCCTGAAATAAACCATTTCCTTCCATTAGCTGCTACTGGTCAGAGTTTTGTCTCACCAGTTAAGCCAGAAGTTGTCCTGTGGGCGCGCACACACACACACACACACACACACACACACACACACACACACACGCGCACCACATACTCAAGTAGAAATAAGGTTACTAAGAGATCAGTATCAAAGACAATTTATGGCAGTTTTCCTGGTGTGCATCAAACAACTTTCAGCTCACATCAGGCACATTTTCCCTTTAAGCAGATGTGCATGCTGCTCCTGTGTGAAGCCCTGCCCCTGATGGCCTGTCAGGCAGTCAGCTCGATGTGGAAATTCCTCTGGTGAAGATTGCCAGGGACACTAGACAGCAACAATAAACACAGTCTTTCCACTCCGACCCTTCATTTAGATCCGCTCTTTCTGTAAATCTCAATCAAGGGGCAGCAGGCTTCCCGGTACCTTGCCGAGGAGGTGTTTGGCAAATCATGAAAGGGCAAGGGCTCCCCAGAGAGGATATTTTTCCTCATATCAGAGCCTTTCAAAACAGCAGGAGGAGTGAGCAACAGTGTAGGGGCTTCCAATCATCTCCTCTCCTGCTGAGAGGAAGTAGAAGACAGAATTCTCACCTTCAGGCACCATGGATGCTCAAACTTGAGAAAGCCTACTTTTTCCTGAAAGATCAGACTGAGGTGTGTGCTGCTCATGAAACTTTCCCTCACCGCACCCCACTAATAATAAAAAGATAACAAGAAGGTACCATTCTGCAATTCCATAGTTATTCCTGCTTATTTCTATGATGTAAGTCACGCTAGGATGAAATGCCTGTTCCCCTTCAGATTGGGACCCTTTCAGAACTAATCTGTATAGTTTTTGTTTGTCCTTCTAGATCATTCTCCCACATCTTACTCTCAATTTTACTCAGAAAGATCTTAGGGCAAAGTCCAGAAGATATTTCTCTGGGAGAATGACCCCAGGAAGTATACAGGAGAACAGGAAAGGTAAGAGAATGCACAGAGGAGGATCAAGGGAGGATGCATCAAGAGTTGGCATCCAGACCCATCCAGAAGGAATTTCAAAACTGACCCACTGAAGGTCACCTGCGAAGACAAAACATTTACCTGTGATCTGTTTCCTTTTGGTTTGGCAGTCAAGTTTGGGGGCATTAAATGTTCTCCACATTGGGGTTGCCCTGTATAGTAGACAAGCTGTATAGCCCACATGTGGTCAAAAAACACCCTCTAGCAGATAAGCAGAGGGAGAAATGATACCCTCACAATACAAGTGTATGAAGAAGTGGACTATGAAAATACATAGGAAGGCACCAAGTTGTCCTCCTGGCATGCTCCCCTGTATGGGTTGAATTCTCGGCTTCTTGTGGTCCTTCTTGTTGGCTTCTTTTGGGCTTAGCCAATAGGAGCATGTACAGGAGAGTTGAAATTTTTAGAAAAAGAGACATGGGTTATTCACCTCTCTTGTTCTCTCTGTGCTATAAGGATGCCAGTGCACTGTGTCTCTCCACCAAAAGGCTCAGGAAGCATTGCAGAAGAGGAAGCAGAAAGAATGTAAGAGCCACAGAGTGGGAAGGTCTACTCTGACCCATCTATAGACACTGACTGGTGCATTCATGACCCCCTGGTGATTACTGATAACCCCTCAGTGGAATGGTGGTTGGGGAGAGGGAACACCAGAATGTAACCAGATGGAAATATGACCAATATGTAACATGTTCATACAATAAAGTTCTCAAAAAGAAACACTTTGCCTTTGAGCAGTCTTTTCCATACTATTTAATTTGCCTGGTATCTGTAACTATTTTTATCACTGGCCTTCTGGCTTAGGAAGTAATGCCTCCTATCTTTGCCCAGCTCCAGTCCACTGTTCCATTCCTCTGGTCCTTTTCTGTGTAAGTAGAGCCTTTATTTTCCTGCAACACACACCTATATTGGTTACTTTTCTTGTTGTTTTGACAAACTACCTGACACAAAGCAACTTCAGGGAATAAGGATGTTTTGCTTCACAGTTTGTGGGCATAGAATCTGTCCATCATGGTTGGGAAGGCATGGCCACAGAAAGAGCTCACAGCTGTGGCAGTGGGAACTTGCACATATCTGGGAAGATGAGGGGGCAGAGAGATGGATGCTGGTGCTCAGCTGACTCTCCTCTTTTGAGTTTTTTATCCAGTTTGTGAGATGGTATTGCTCATATTCAGGGCAGGTCTTCCCTCTCAGTTGATCTTCTCTGAAAACATCTTCACAGGCCCCACACTAATCCTAAAAGGATTTCTTGATCCAATCAAGTTGACATATTCATCAAAATAAGCTATCACACATAATAAGTATGTGTCATTCTTTCAACACCTGGATCCCTGTTTTATTCACCTGACCCTGACCCAATACCCCTCTCACTATCCCTGGTTTACCTGGAAGTTAGGAAGGGTCATATTCAGAGGGATCTTAATGTTGTAGAAATTCCCCATGACAAACAGACAAAGCCCTTTCAGCAAGAGGAGGGCGGAGTTTCCTTTACTGTTATTATGAATTTAGGGATTTAGGAATTTACACGGCGGGCCAATCATAGATAAAGCATTTGGCCCTGCACCCCAGTTGACAAGGAGTTTTATAGGATACAGAGATGTGTATGTGACATCAAGCATGTAAATTAACAAATCAGGTAGAACACAAGAGAGCTCAAAGTTCCAAATGGGTTCCAGAAAAATGTAGATAAGCCTCCTTTCTCACCTACTCCCCTACCTTCCTTCTTGATCAAAGCTTGTAGAATTTACAGCCCAAATGGCAGGGCCAGTTAACAAAAGCAAGTTATGTCACAAGTTGCATTTGGTTTATAATAGGTTCTGGAAGTATAGATAACCCCCCATAGACCTAGACAAAGGAGTGACAGCAAGCATTCTCAGACCTTTCTTATCTCAGACCTCAAACAGTTGCTGTCTCTGTCTCCATTTAATCTTCCAAATTTGAGTAATATTCCTTCAGTAGTGTTTTTAGCAATATCCTGATATTCCATTACACTTGATTCGTAATTCCTGATTCTCTCACACTGGTGCAGCTTCTTACCTGAATTTTAAGGTTCTCTCTGCATATTCCTCCACTCCTATCATTTCCTAAAAGATAGTTTTTAAAACAATCTTTCATTGAAAATTCATGTCAATGGAGGTGTTTCCACTGTAGAGCCACAACCTAGAATCTAAAATTAAACATTCCCCTCCAGCATCTCCAGTTATAGTCAGAAGAAATTCCTCATGTTCATTACTGACCCTATCGATCCAGTCCTGATTCTAGACACTTGCCTCTGTTACTGACTTAACTGGGGATTTAGAAACACAAGTTCTTCTAAAACTCATGTACCCAATTTTTGCAGGTCACCAAAACTCTTGTGACTTTCTGAGTGGAACAACTCCTCTCCATCCTCGGCTCGTTCAGCCCCCTCTTTGGTGATATTCCCATAGCCTTGGAGGTGGGTGGTTTAGATCTCTTTATTAGGGATGAGTACCCATTGCTCACTTGTGTTTAGAATTTTCACCAGCTACATATTCATACTTTAACCTCTGCCCACAGCAAAAAGAACATTCTGTTATTGAGGCTGAGAGTTGCACTTACTTATAGATTATAATCATAAATATTTAGACAGCAGTTTCATGGCATGTCATCTATCATAACAACAGTCATAGATTCTCCTCTAGGGCCTATGACCACCTCATCCACAGGCTGTTTACAAGGTGTACAGTACCAGGCAATTCTCTTCTATAAGGTAGACCTCAAATCCAATCAGAAAACAGTTGCTTACTATGGTAGTTTAAAGGCATGTCCCCCAATAGATTCAAGAGTTTATTAAAATTTTTCTCCAGGTGCCTGACTGGAGGGTGTGTCAGCTTGACTGGATCCTAAGGTTTAGCCCTAAGGTGTGTCTGGGGTGGATCTGGAATTCCAGCTATTCATATGCAAAGAGCAATCTGAGCTCAAGCCAGAAGCTCCTGCTGTTTGAGAGTTTGAGTGTGCTCCTTTGCTTTTGGAGTTGCTGGTGATGGGTTCCTCTCTCTGCTTGGACCTGTGAAAGGGGACCAGCCTTTTCTCCATTAAGGAACTTCCCCTGGATCTATAGCTTCAATAAATACTTTCATCCCAAAACTGTGCCTGTTTTGGAGATTCATCCCAGCGGCATGAGACTGACTATGATGACTACCTCCATAACAATCATGCCAGTATTATACTGTTCCATCATGGATTGAGGAGGGGCTCAAAAACCCCACTCCTTCCAGAGTAGCTATTGACAGGTAATGATTTCTTGGGAGTTGGAGAGTTATATTCTTTAGTGGTACAGTCACTGGTTAGTTTTCCATACTCCAGGAAATAGCTCCCCACCCATGAACATGCAAGCAGTCATAATTTAACTTAGTGAGTCACAAAAAAAGACGTGGTCATGGAAAGGGAATTAGTTGGGAAGGAAAGAAAAAGGATTTTGCAGGAGTGGAAGAGGAATGAGAGAGAGTAATGGGGTGAATATGATCAAAATACATCATATACATGGATGAAGTTGTCAAAAATAAAATCAATCTCTTGACAACTGTTATTCTCCTTCCACTCTCATCACACTTTCCAGAGCTAAGAGGGCTGGCCTGGAGGGAACTGGATTCCCTCTGTTTCAGCATGATCACTTATTGTCCTGGGGCTGCAGGTTGTGGTCTCTTCACCAATAGTAACTTAAACTTTTAGCTCTTGCAGGTAACCAAGTGTTTTGGCAACGGTGTGTATTATTTTGGGGACCTCATGTCTCCCTGACCAACAGTTTACTGGTGTGGTTCTCGCCTCCACAGAGAGAGAAGCGGGAGCAGGGCTGGGGCCCACAGAGCTGGGGAAAGGGGGGGGGGATCTGGCGGGACACAGAGGCGAGCAGATGCGTGTTGTATCCACGTGGTTCTTTATTACATTCAGGGACCTACACTCTATCTAGGGGAAAAGGGGGTCTGGGGCAAGGGAAAATGGGGAAGGGAAAAGGTGATTAGTTGATGGGGGTGGGGAGTTGGGAGCCTGCACAGGGATAGGTGGGTGGGACAGGTGGGTGGGGACAACCTGGGAACACCTCATTAGGGGGCTAAGAGTGGCGGGAAATACGTGATTCTAGCCATGGTCAGGTCCATCGGGATGGGTACAAGGAAGTTTTGCTGGTATTCAATGCCAGTCCTGCTGAGATGTGGGATGCTGATTTCGGTGGCCAGCCCATGGGGGTGGGAGCTAGGGTGGGTGGAGCTGGGAAACGCCTACCAGATCACAGGGGTTTCACCTCCTCGTACACCGTTAACCCTTCGCTCTCCGTGCCCTCAGTAGCAAAGCCAATAATTAATGTCCAACATACTGGGGGTGGGGGGATAGCAATTGTGGCCCTAGGAATTACCAGCCAGAGGCCATGGTGTTAGGGTCATGCTTTCTCCACTTCTTAAGGAGCTCTTCTGTTTGGGTTCCCTCCCTCTTACTGAGGGTAATGACTTTTAGAATGGTATCCAGGAAAAGGTATCCATGGAATTGATTCATGTCGCCATTAGTTTTGTGTGTTCCCCCATCTCCCTCTATGGCGTTTCCATACGCACCTTTCTTTTCTTCTTTTCCTTTTTCTTTCTTTCTCATTGCTGATAATTGACTAGTTGCCAATAGTTCTGCTCCCTTTCCTCTCTATTTCCTCTTTTTCCTATCTTCATTCTAGTGCCATGTACACATTATTGATTTTTTCTTTTTATTTATTTTTTTCTTAGGGAATATTTTTTCCTTGTCTTTATTTTCATAATTACATATATTGTATGAGCAAATCTTATGATGGTAACCCCATTACACTCCTCCCTGACCCCAACCAACTGGGGACCCTCCTCATGGGTGTATTGGATCAGTCCATGCAGTAGAGGGTTATAAATTGCACTGTGGGTAGCCAGTTCCCCTTCCCCTTTATGTATTGTTGCTGAGGGAGGCAATATCTCTGGATATTCTCCCCCACCATGGCTCTTACAATCTTTCTGTCCCCTCTTCTGCTCAGTTCCCTGAGATATGGTGGGTGAATTTTAAGTCTGTTTTATTGTTTAGAGCTTAAGTGTCTCTGGACTTATGCTTTGGGTTGTGTTGGATATCATTGGTTGGTATCTATCTTTTTGACATATCCTTGGTTATCTGACTTGCTGTGGTGATAGGTCTCCTGTTTATCATGACACTTTCTCAAAGGCTTCATTTGGGGTTTACATGATAGGGGTGGTTCATCTCTTGCCAGAATGGTCAGCCATCATCATGAGGTTTGTTGGTGGAGTTTGATTGACCCTAGCCCTCTCACTGCCTTCTGAAAAATACAAACAGAATCTCCACCGGAGAGTGAGATCAGTATAGGTTAAATGAGACACACGTTGCTAATTTGGCAAGATTCTATTGGGTGCAGCCTAGCTGAAGCTCTCTGGTAGTGGGAAGTTCCCCTTGGAGACCAAGTTTTTCATCTCCACAGGATTTGGCCTTGGATCCCAATTCCAGTTAAGGGTTCATTGTTATTGAGTGGATTTCTTGGCCAATTTCAAAGCCATTGAATACCGCCCCCCCAGGTTTAGATGCCCAAGTGATCTCTTCTTGACTACTTGATCTCTTCCATAGAGCAGTGTGTCCACCATTCTCATGACATCAGTCTGAACTTTACATCAGTGGTCTCTGCTTTCTCCAAATATCATTGACCAATTTCCCCTGGCAGCTCATGTAGCGCCTTCCAGGACTACACATGCTACCATCTGGGAGCTGGTTACCATTCTGGATCTTGCAGGGTTTCTTGGTATTGTGTGATGACTTTCTGTGGTTTCTTTAGCAACAGGATCTTACCTGTGGCCTAGGGCAGGTATTCAAGCGCTTTGATAGAAGCCTGGCTTGCTTTGAAGAACTCATGGATCTCTTTGATCAACAGCTCAGTGTGGGAAGAAACCAATAACTGGGATGTGGCGTTGCAGGTCTGATCAGTTTTTAATGGGGTTAGGCTTCCTCCCATTCTATTCACGGCCCCTCTTACCAGGAGATTCCCACAGCTTTCTCAGGAGCTTGTTGAGAGTAAGTAAGGATTTTATGGTTTTGATTCATTACTAGTTTAGCTTATTGTATAAGCTCTCCACCCTCCCATTCCTCCCCCATTCCTTCCACCCCCTTTTCCAGTCTCACATTCCAACTGTTAGGTTAGCTTAGAGTTTAAGCTTAACCTAGTTATGAACCACATATGAGGGAGAATATGCAGCATTTGACTCTTTGTTCTTGTATGAGTTTGCTAAGTATGATCTGATCCAAGTCTGTCCACTTTAAATTTCATCATGTCATTCTTCCTTTCAGCTAAGTAGAATTCCATTGTGTAAATGTACCACAACTTTGATAACCATTCACTCATTGTTGGGCATTTGGATTGATTCAAATTCTTAGCTATTATGAATTGAGCCGCAATAAACATGGTTGAGCAAATGCCTCTATGCTGAGGCATGAAATCTCCAGGTTAGATGCCTAGTAGAGTGATAGCTGTGTCCATTGGTAGCTCTATATCCATCCGATTCAGGAGTCTCCATACTGCTTTCCATAGTGTTTGTACAAGTTTGCAACCCCAACAGCAGTGAAGGGTTCCTTTTTCCCACATCCTCACCAGCATCTATTGTTGGATTTTTTAATGATTGCCATTCTGTCTGGAGTAAGGTGGAATCTCATTGTAGTTTTGATATGCATTTTCCTGATGATTAAGGATGATGAACACTTTCTTAAATGAGAAATAGCCATTTGTGTTTCCTCCTCTGAATTCTCTGTTGAGCTTAATGTCCCATTTTGTGATGGGAATGTTTGATTTTTTTTTAGTTATTTGTAAATTCTAGATATTAGACCTCTGTCTGTGTTATAGCTGGCAAAAATTATCTCCCAGTTTGATGGTGGTCTATTGACCCTTAGCATAGTATATTTGTCTGTACAGAAGCTTTTAAGCTTGATGAGATCCCATTGGTTAATTGTTGCACTTCCTGGGCTACTGGAGTTTTGTTCAGGAAGTTTTCCCTACTCATACCTCATGGATATTTCGTCCTATTTTTTTTTCTTCCAGAGTTTTTCAGGGTTTCAGGTCTTATGTTGAGGTCTCTAATTCATTGGGAGTTAATTTTTGTGCCTGATTAAAGGAGTGGGTCTATTTTCATTTACAAGTATTTATCCAATTTGTCCAGCACCATTTGTTGAAGGTGCTATCTTTATAATAGCGAACATTATTGGCATCTTTGTCGAAGATTACGAAACTATAGTTATTTGATCTAAGGGCAGGTTCTTCAATTGTGTCTTCATTGATCTGTCTGTCTGTTTTTATGCCAATAACATGCTGTTTTTGTTACTATGGTTTTGTAGTATGTCTTTAGATTAGGAATGGTGATACCTCCTGAGGAAGTATTTTTACTCAGGATAGATTTGGCTATCTAAGGCCAAATAAATTTTGAGAATATTTATTCTATGTCTGTAAACATGGAAGCTGGGATTTTTATTGGCATGGCATTGAATCTGTATTTTGCTTTTGGAAGTATTGCCATTTTTACTATACTAATTCTACCTATCCAGGAGCATCTTTCCATCTTTTCACATCCTCCTCTATTTGCTTCTTGAATATGTTCATGTTTTCAATGTATAAGTCTTTCACTTCCTTGGTTAGGGATATTCCAAGGTATTTGACTTTTTTTTTTTTTTGAGGCTATTGAAAATGAGACAGTCTCTCTGATGTCTTCTTCTGCATGCATATCATTTGCATACCAGAAGGCTACTGCTTTTTTGTGTGTTAACTTTGTATTCTGCCACTTTGCTGAAAGAGTTTACCACCTTTAGGAGTTTACTGATACTATTCTTTGGGTCTATTATATATAGGATCATGTCATCTGCAAAAAGGGATAGTTTTACTTCTTCCTTTCCAATTTATATCCCCTTTATGCCCTTCTCTTGTCTTATTGCTTGGGCTAGAACGTAAAGCACTATGTTGTAGAGCAGTGGTAAGAGTGGACACCCAGTCTTGTTCCTGATTCTAGTGGGAACTCCTTGATTCTTTCCCCATGGAGTATGATTTGGGCGTTGGGGGTTTTGTTTATTGCTTTTATTATGCTGAGGAATAAGTCATCTATGCCTAGTCTCTCTAGTGTTTTGATAATGAAGTGGTGTTGAATTTTGGTAAAGGCCTGTCTACATCGATTGAGAAGACCATGTGGTTTTGTGTTTTTTTTGTTCAGAACTTTTACGTCTAAGTTCCTCTAGGTCTGTAATTTCCCTTTCTTTTTGCTTCTTTGTCTGGTTTTGTGATTAGGGTGATGCTAGATTCATAAAAGGAGTTTGGGAGCCTTCCCTCTTTTTTTATACCATGAAAAATCTTTACCTACCACCTACCAAAGCTTAACCCAGAGCAGATAAAGCTCCTAAATAAACCTATCACATCCATGGAAATTGAAAATATAATTAGGAACCTCCCGAAGGATCCATAGGGAACCCAGCAGACAATGACAGATGAACAAGGGACCTATAACCACAGTCATTCAATCAACACAGGATAGGCCATTGAGACAGAAACCAAGGATTTTTGACACAAGGAACCCTAAGCTCGCAACATTAAAGCAGCCTCATTACTCACCCACCACGACTCAGGGAACTGAGCGAAAGAGGGGGTGGGAAGATTGTGAGAGCCGTGGTGGGGGAGACTGTCCAGAGGCATGGCACCCCTCAGTAACAACATACTTGGGCGAGGAGAACTGGGCTGAGTACTAGGATATCCAGGATCCCTTGCCACAAGGACTAATACAGACAGCCCACGGAGGAGGATATCCAACTGATCAGGGATGGGGAGGGGAGGAATTGGGGAATTCGGGATAACAACGCATTGTTTGCCCACTAAATAATGTAACTCATTATGGACAATAAATATATATTTAAAAAAAATAAATTAATTAAAAAAAATAAAGAACCTCCCGAAAAAGAAAAGTCCAGGACCAGATGGATTCTCAGCCTAAATTCTACCAAACCTTCATCATAGAACTGAAACCATGCTTTCTTTTTTATTTTTTTATTAGAGAAAAACCATTCAAAATCAGGATATCACACTCCTTTATGTATTAGATATTCTCCTCCACCATGGCTCTTACAACATTTCTGCCATCTCTTCCTCAAATTTCCCTGAGTCATGGTGGATGAGTTTTAAGTTTGATAAATAGTTGAGTACTTAAGAGTCCCTGTATTTGTGATTTGGACTATTTTGGGCATCCCTGATGTCTATCTCCGTTACCCTTCCATAGGATAAATGACTTGCTGTGGAGGCAGCTCTTTTGCTCATCGTGCCAATTCCTAAAAGGTTTTGTTGGGGCTCTGTGGTAGTTTGAATAGATGTCCCCCAATAGAATCAATGGTTTATTAAAATTGTTAATTGTCTCCAGGCTTATGGCTGGAGGAAGTGTCACTTTGGTCTGGCCTCCTGGGGTCATGACACCCTTTCTAAATTGGATGCAAAATTCTAGAGATACATATCCAAAACAGCAGCTGGAACCCAAGTCTGGCAATTCTGCCATTTTGTGACTTACAGTGTTACAGTGTGCTTGCTTGCTTGAGGTGCTGGTGGTGGGTTTTTCTCTCTCTGCTTGCTTCTGTGAAAGAGAAGCCAGCCTTTTCCCTTAACTTCCCCTGGGTCTGTTACTTCAATAAATACTTTCCTCCCCAAAATTGTACCTGGTTTGAAGATTCATCCCAGCAGCATGTGGCTGACTATGACAGGCTCTAAATAGTAAGTTAGGGAAGGTTAGTCTCCTGCTTGGGTGTCCCCCATCATCTCAGTTACTATTGGTGGAATTTAATTGTCCACAGATCTCAGATAATTGTTTTCTGAAAAATACAAACAGAATCTCCAATGGAGAGTGAGATCATTAATGTTTAAATGAGACAAATATTTTTAAATTGGCGAGATTTTGAAGAGTGTAGCCTTTCTGTAGACCTATGGTTAGTGGGAATTTCCCAATGGAGATTCGGTTCTTGGTCTCCATACAAAATTACCCTGGCTCCCCATACCAGTTAAGGGTTCCCTGCCACTGAGTGGATCTCATAGCCAATTAACCAGCTATTGATTGCCCACCTAGGTTGAGTGCCACTATTTCACAGATGGTCATTTGTTTTGCTAGTCTGTGCCATAAAGCAGTGTGTTCTGCATTCTCAGGCCATGTGTCAGTATAGCATAAGGTACATGGTTGATATTTTTTACAGCTTATAATTAACTGATGCCAGGTCAAGTTAGGAACTGCATATGAGAGAAGAGAGGACATGTGGTGTTTGTCTTTCTGAGCCTGTTTAACTTCACTTAGCATTATTTTACTAAATCCTTCCACCCTCCTGCAAATTTGTGTCTTTCTTTTTTTACTTGTGAGTAGAATTCCATTGGATATATGTACCACATCTTCATTAACCAATCATTTGTTGATGGGCATCTGGGTTGATTCTAGTTCCTGGCTATTGTGATTAGAGCAACAATAAAAATGGTAGAGAAAGTGTCTCTGTGGTACATAGTAGTCTTTAGGGTATATGCACAAAAGAGGTATAGCTGGATCTAATGGTAGTTTTATTTTCAGCCTTTTGAGGAGTCTCCAAACTGATTTCCATAGTGGATACACAAGTTTGCACCCCCACAATCAGTGTAAGAGAGTTTGTCTTTCCCCACACCTCCACAATTCTACCAGTTACAAAACTAGCTGAGCAAGAAGTATACATTTGTATAATAGTGGCACACAGCTGATTTAGGTAACCAACTGCTTATGGATTGGACATGGGACTCTGTCAGTGGTGGAGAACTCATATCTGGCTCTGGGAACCATGCCAGCTTCTCTCAAACAGGAAATCAGTAGGCTCCAGAGATAACCTCCACTGCTCTTCAACTAAGAAGAGTGGACATTCACATCAATATATTTCTCTAATAACTAGGCTTATACTATCTTAGTCAAACTGTTCTTACTTTTAGTTGGAGCATCTGTTTATCTTACAGATGGAGAAGACACATAAATTCATCCCATGATCATAGAACTGTAGCTAGAATTAAGAACAGGATTCATGGAGTGCCTTTGTCATCATCACCAAAGGAACTCCTGTATAAACCATTTGCCAATGTATAATAATTTATATTTATTGAACAAAGTCTTCATCTTGTACTATTTTTAAGCATATACCCATCACCGGGGTGTTTTCAATCTGGGAGATGACGGGTATGCACAGTGCTCTGTAGTGGAACCACTAACTGCCTGGAGTTCTGGGATTTGCTCCTGTTGTCCCTTGACTTATCCAACCCATGTGGTCAGAATTAGAACTGTAGTCCTAGACCCCAAACCCATTGTCTTAATGCTCTCTTCCCATATCCTGCTGCTCCACCCCTAAAGAAATCATATGGCATTATTATTTCAAGTAAATGTCCCAAATTCTATCCTGATTGCTCCTGGAGACAGGCCTCTCACAGAGACACTTGCAGTTTCTGACCTTTAGCTGATGTCCTCCAACTGTGACCCAGTCAAATCTAATGAGTGGAGAACAGGCCTTAGAACAGTTTCCTTCCCTCCACTTTCCTTTTCTCCTAGGCTTTATCAGTATTTTAGCAGAAGGCTGTTTTTCCTTCTGCACTTATTTATATTTAGCCTGAGCATCCTGTTAATTACAGAGCAGTTATAGGAGAATTAGGGACACTATATATAAATTTGCCATTTATGTGAATTGCAAAGAGAGAACAAAGAAAAATTAGCTTAATTAGTGTAATTGCTAAAAAAAAAAAAAGGGAGGAGAAGCAAACACCACTTTAATCAAAGAAGAGGTGAAGGAAGTCTCAAGGAAATTGTGACCCAAATCAGCACAGATTGGAGGGCTCTGACCTTTCATGATTTTGAGACCTTGCTGAGACTTCTTCATGGTGGGGAGGGGAGGGACTGAGGAACAGAGAACTCTCAGTGTAAAATTACCTTGTGGCTGTTCAAGAAATGAAATTGAACTTATGTACATGGAATGTGGTTGCTATGTATGTGAATAGGGATACTGAGGCAGGGGCAGGGACATTATTTGTCCAGCAAGCCCATACTTGGCACCTACTGAGTGCAGGAGACTTACGTGTTGGGGACACAGAAATGAGTAAAATGGCATTAGTGACTTTCTGGGACTAGAGTGATGGAGAAATAAGTATGCCATCAACAAATGTCATATTAAGAACAAACTAGAAGGGTCTGTGGGCTCTGGGGACCAAGTTTAGCAAATTAAAATGATAAATGGAAAGATAAATATTAATTTTTAATAAACAATAATATATTTAAGTATGCCCCATGCAATATCTGTGACATACTATAAAAAGAAATTCGGTATTCATCTCAAATTCACATTAAGTGGGTATCTTGCATATTGTCTGGTAACCTCAGAGGGCCACAGAAATGACCAGGCTTCTCCTTGAATGAAGATAAATATCCCCTAACAAGTTAAGTTCTCTTTAGCTTTGGAGACCTTCCAAGTGGGAAAGTAGAAAAATGAAGACACACTGTGACCAAATGAAGGTGGAGCTCTGGGGGACAGTGAGGGGACATGAAGATTCCTTGGTTCTATAATCACTTCATACTTATGTTTCCTTTAAGAGTCCTGGATCTAGAGTCAAACCATCAGATATGTAAATGCCTGGAGTGGGAAGCTCCAGGGGAATTCATGGGTGTTGGGTGAACCCAGCTGGAGGAAGGTGTACAGAGCAGATATTTGCAGACACCAGTTTCAATGCAGAACAGGGTGGAGAACCTTATTCCAGTTATAGGGTGCTTTCATCCACATGAGGAGCTCTGAATTTTGGTTATATAACAAGCTGCAGCCATCTTGCATGCTCAGCTGGAAGTCAAGAGTATACTGTATTAGGCATATGACTCTGCATATGAAACACCTGTTCCCATGGAAGTCAGGGAGGGTGCAGATTTCCAAATCTGGACAGATGTACATTCCTTGCATATTTTAATTCACAATAGCCCCTGTTAGGTGGATCATATTATCCTCATTAAGCAAGTGTGAGATCAGGCACAAATCCAGGGATTCCAATGACCGCAACCAGTGAGTGCCAGAGAGGAGTTTTAACTAAACCACCAAGTCTGTTTCCAGAGCCTGTGATCAAGCAAGTTCTATATCATCTACAACATGAGATTTGTGGGTCAGCAGCAAGAATTAGCCAACAGGAAACCTGTTTCAGTTCCTTTCTCATTGCTGGGACAACATGCCTGACCAGAGAAGTAGCTTATGGAAGGAAAAGGGTTTCAGTTACAGTTCCAGAAAGTGGAGTCTAACATGGCCAACAAAGCATGGCAGGAGCCAGGAGCAGGCTCACATGGTCACATTAACAGGGAAAAAGAGCAACAAGCATGGCTGACTTGCCCTCAATGACACACTTCCTCCAGGAAGGCTGTACCTCCTAAAGGTTCCACAACCTTCCCAAACAGCACCACCAACTGAGGATTAGCTACTCAAACACATTAGTCTTTTGGAGACATTTTATGTTCAAACAACCCCAAAACTCCATCAGTCATTCAGGATAACAAATTGAATTGTGAATTTCCAACCACATGTCCACCACTGTGGTGCCCATGAAAAGAAGGGGAAAGCAATGTTCTGTTTCTCCCTCCATCCTGGTCTGTCAGCCACATAAATGCAAACAAATACTTTCTAAAATAACTCATTTATGGAGACAGACTGACCCCCACATTGCAGAATGAAGCTATATATGGTTATTTTCTGAAAGAACCCAAGGATCTGCTTGGGTGTGGAATTCCAGGAGATGAAATCATTAAGTTTTCACAGGTGGCCAAAAGTAGGGGAGAAGAGATAAATGACAGGTACACTTATAACTTAGCCACACAGTGCTGAGGTCAGAAAAATTAGGAGGTGGATAAGAAGATATTGACTTGTTTGAGTAATTTGTGACATTTGAGTTGCCTTGGTGAAAAGCTATGTGGGACTTTCCAGGAGTCACTCTAAGTGAAAGAATGCTTTGTTGCTTATTAAACGTCATCTGCCTTTCCGTATTTCTCAGAACCCTTGCAATAAAGCAAGGTCACATGACTCCTTCTTGCTAATGGAGTTTGGGCAGACATGGTGTTCATCCCTTCCAGGGCAAAGCATATAAAATCGGTTGCATCTCCCACCTCCTGCTCAACTATGTCCCTGACACAGAAACTAAGGAGACTATGTATGTGACAGGATATCCGTGATCCTGGATCTTTGAGCAACAGTGAGTGACTTCCAAAGATTTGTTGGGTGTGTATCATGAGCAAGAAATATGTTATTTGACATAAATTCCACAAGATTTGGGGTTGTATTTAGTATTGCAGTACAACCAATGCTATTCTTACTAGTGTAGATGTGTGTGTTTGGAACTCAAGGGAAATGGGAAGGAATGTTAGCAGTATAAAATGGCAGTGGACTCTGAAGTGATAGCAATGACTCGTTGAGAAACTGAGAAGGGACAGCAAAGGAAAAGGAAAGAGAGCCTGAAAAACAGCAACATATAAGAAGACAGCTAAGGGAAATCAAAGGACTCTGAGAAGGAGCATTTTAACATGCAGAATAACTAGGAAGGTCATGGGGACCAAGACAGTAAAGAATTTCAAGCAATGGCCTTAGTATATATTCCATTTCAATTTATTCACTTTTGCTTTAATGTAAAAAACACATAGACTAATTTTTGTGACAAAAGGATGTAGAATATAGGCTGCAAAGAGACATGTAGACCACTCCCACAGGCATGTTGGTGACCTTGACTGGAATTCTTTCTCAGAAAGTGACAGGGGGATAGTGTGGTGGGATGAATGTGGTATTTCCCCACAGCCTTCTGTGTTCTGAATGCTTGGTTCCCAGCTGGTGGCGCTAATTAGCCCAGCTTCCAGCTCTAGTTGGTTCTCTCTTGTTGCTCTCTCCCAGCTGCTGTGGCAAGACTGACACCCAGTCCCTGTTCTACCATCCTTTCTGGGCCACAGCACAGCTTCCCTTTGAGACTCTAAACAAAAATAAACCATTTTCTCCCATCAGCTATTTTTGGTTGGGTGGTTTGTCCCAGCAAAGTGAAGGTACCTTCTTCACTCAATAGGTCGGGACTGACTGGAAGGTTAGCAGGTGAAAACCACCTTATATGATTATTTGAAATCCTACATGTAAAGAGAAAAGATTGCAAAGTAGTTTCAAATATATTTCCCTTATTTTATCATGAGAATTGAGTAGAGGGAACATGACCTTGGTCTGCTTAGGATTGAGGCTGCTCCTAGGTTATAGGGCTTTCAGTTCTCTGTCCAGGAGAGGTCTAGGAACACTGACCTTCTCATTGCCGTGACAATGAACCCAACCGAAAAGCAGCTGGTGGAGGAAGGGTTTATTTTGGATTATAGACTTGAGGGGAAACTCCATGATGGCAGGGAAAATGACAGCATGAATAGAGGTTGGACATCACCTCCACCACAGCACTACAAACGGGGGCAGAAAGGTTGCTAAACACTGGCAAGGGGAAGCTGGTTATAACACCCATAAGCCCGCCCCCAACAACACACCTCCAACAAGGTTCCAATTCCAAAACTACCATTAGCTGAGCATCAAGTATTCAGAGCACATTAAGTTTATGGGGGACACCTGGATCAAAGCACTGCACCTACACTGATCATTCTATGATTGGGTGGCATGAGAAATATTAAGAATAGTGCCAAACAAGCAGTAAGTCCTACAAAGCATAGATACTGACATTCTCATACCTCCACTGCCTTAGTTTCTTCATCTGTCCATTGAAAGTAACAGAACACAATGGGGTTTCATGAGAATTAAGGGCATGATACTTTTTCTACATAATTGGCACATGGTCAATACTCTTCATTTGTGATGGTTTTAAGTGATAATGATGAGGAAGAAACATGCCTAGATGTTAAATTAGCCAATTATTCAAAGAACTGAGATATGAAACCAATGGGGCTCAACTCTAAGGCTATTAAGATTTCTTTTGTCCCATTTTGTCACCTGGGCGGGGAAAATTTCATGGGTTATGGAAATTTGAGATGATCTTAGAAGATGAAGTTGATTTGACATTTACTTATCTCTTGAATTTATTCACTCCTAGTTGTGTCCCACATCAGGTAAAAGGTGACAGTAGATGTGGAATTACAATCCAGTAGATCCTGGATATTGCAAAGGTGAGAAGCAGGAGGGTTCATTAGAGACAGATGGGAACACTTGGATTATTTCCATCTGACCTACTTGCAGGGTCAGAGTTAATATTCACATACACAGAGATCCTTCAGGAAGTTAGGACACTGCAAACCCTGACAGGAATGCTTGCCTCTAATTAGAACTTCTTGTTTATTAGGTTTGAATCAAACATGCTGATGGCTTATACAGTGGTTAGGACTTGTCCCCACGGTCATGTCAGCCACCTTCACCCCAGCCTGGCACCCTCAGGTGACCTTCTGATCCTGTGCCAATCCTACTAACGCACCCCAAGAGGCCGCTGATAGACCAAAACCGCATCTATTTTTAGACTCTTTGTAGTGGATTTTGGCAGATCTTTGCTCGTAACTTCAGAGGTAACCTCTGAGCTTTCCCAAAAGAATAAACACCCTTGTGAAATGCTCCCTGGACAAATGTAAACAGACAACAGGTCTATAGTGTGACACGAAACCGATGAAGAAATGTAGAGAAGGCTCACAATTAACGAGTTCTTCCACAAGACATAGAGTCTCCTCTGACAGTTTCCCTGCCTCTGGAGACAGCTCCGAGCTGTCAGGAGAGGGGAGTAAGAAGCAAATCTCGATGCAGGGTCTGAGTGAGTCACCAGGGAAGATTTGAGTTCTACAAAGTTCTCTTAAGAATCATTTTGTTTCAGGTAAGCTGGGAAAGAAGGACAGAAACAGACAGATCAAAAATCAAAGGATGAACAGTCAAACGCTGGAATTCCTAAGAAATATGTGTGCCTAGAAACTATTCAGAGGGTTAGCATGCATGAGTATGGTTCTATTCAATTGCCTGAGAAGACATGTGTGAGTCCCCAGGTCCACTTTGTCTGAGAGCAGACATGCATCAGTGCCCAAGTCCACCCTGTCTGAGAAGAGACATACATCAGTCCTCAGGTCCACCCCGCCTGAGAACAGACATGCATGAGTCCCCAGGTCCACCTTGTCTGAGAACAGATATGCATGAGTCCCCAGGTCCAATCTGCTGTCTGAGAACAGACATGTACCAATCCCCATGTCCACTCTGTCTGAGAACAGACATGCATGAGTCGCCATGTCCACCCTGTCTGAGAGCAGACATCCATCAGTGCCCAAGTCCACCCTGTCTGAGAAGAGACATGCATCAGTCCTCAGGTCCACCCTGCCTGAGAACAGACATGCATGAGTCCCCATGTCCACCCTGTCGAAGAAGAGACATGCATGAGTCCCCAGGTCCACCCTGTCGAAGAAGAGACATGCATGAGTCCCCAGGTCCACCTTGTCTGAGAGCAGACAAGCATCAGTTCCCAGGTCCACCCAGTCTGAGAACAGACATGCATGAGTTTCCAGGTCCATGCACTAAGAATGATGGACTTCTTGGGTCTCCAAATAGAGCACCAGGTATAAAACATCCTTCACATAACAATCCTTAGGATTCTGGATCTGGATGGCTTCCACTGGAAAAATGTCGAGCCAGTGAGATTCAAGCATGACTCAGAGTCAATGGAAAGCCAAAAAAAAAAAAAAAAAAATCAAGCTTGGTTGACAAGTCCTAATGGTAATGTTATGGTCTGAGGTCTGAATATAAAATGCTCCCCATAGGCTCATCTGTTTGAATACTTGGTCCCCAGCTGGTGACACTGTCTGGAAAGATTGTGGAGCCTTAGGAGGTAGAGTCTGGCTGGAGGAAGGGAGTCACTGGAGGTGGGCCTAGAAGCTTTACAGCTGGGCTTCTTACTTATTTCCCAACTGGCTTCCATGTGACCAGTCACCCTCCTGCTCTTTCTGCCATGCCTTCTCTGCCATATTGGGATGTACTGCTTCAAAACTTTAAACCAGAATAAACCCTTTTTCTCATAACTTGCTTCCTGTATGTGATTACAGCAATGAGTCAATATCTAATACACATAAGAAAAGTTCTGAACCTAGCACCAGGCTACATCCACAGAATAAAAGGGAAGGAAGGCACCAGTAAGGGTTCAGGACAGTGGTACTGATCACAGTAGAACATTCGAGATACTCAGTAGGGGCCTACAGGGACTGCTGAACTTGTGGTGCTGGAATGCAACATGACACTCTGAGGGAAAAGAGTTCCAGGGGGACATCCTTCCATACAACTCAAATGTCCATTCAGCCAGCCAGAACCTTGTTTATTGAAGACACTAGTCATCTTTGTTGTTTTAGACCACCATTATCCAGTCAACTAATGCACGCACACACATGCACACACACATACACACCCATACACACATACATACACACATATACATACATACACACGCATACACACAGACATACACACATACACATACACACACATACACATACATACACACATACACAGACATATAGACATACCCACATACATACAGATATACATACACACATATACACATACACACGTACACATACACACATATACACACACACACATACACACAAACAGGCAATCAGTCAGTCAGCCAATCCTTTTATACACACACTTGATCATTCATTCTCTCTTTCACGTATCATTTCATTTGGTCCTGCGGTCAACACTTTAGTCGGTCATAAGCTGTCGATCATTCCAGCTCATTCCAGTATCATTTATTCAGCCAACCAATTAATTGTTCACACACTCTGTCCTAGGCAGTCATTTGACTCACTTATTCCTTTATTTATCTAGGCTGTCTTTGTATCTGTCAATCAATAAGTCATTACATCTTTTTCCTCATGTTTGTATACTTAAGGCTGCTCATTCATTCAGGTGTTTTTCTTCATTTGTGTATTTATTCCTTTATTCATCAGTCTTTCAGCAAGTCAGCCCATGTCATGGTTAATCTTCACTGTCAACTTGACTGGACTTTGGGTGTGTTCATGAAGATGTTTGCAGAAAGGTTTAACTGAGGAGGGGAGACACACTGAGTGTGGGTGGTATGATTCCATGGGCTGGGGTCCAGGACTGAACAAAATGGAGAAAGCAAGGGGAAGCACAAGGTTCATCTCTCTCTGCTTCCTGACTGTGGGCTCTCTGTGACCAGCCACCTCATGATCCTGCATGATATCATGAGCCAGCTTCACCCCCAACTCCATCCCCACCATGATGGACTTTATCTCCTCAAACTATAATCCAATAAACCTTCTTTTCCATCAATAGCTTTTGTCAGGTATTTTGCTACAGCAATGAGAAAAGTAACTAATAGAGCCACTCAGACAGTCCCTTACTTAGTCACAGTAAACTTGACACCAAGCCTCAAGACAACAGATTCTCATCCATGTTTTCTCCATTTGAACTTGAATTTGTACAATAACCTGGAAGGTGCAGAAAGAGAGCTGTAGCTCTAGCATCAATGTCATTTCTTTGTTAAAAATAATAAAACCCAGAGCCTGCCATAGTGTCTATACACAAACTCAGAAAAAAATCTAGGTTCCATAAAACCTATCACAGTGAACATGCAGGGCTAGCCCCCATATAACTTCCAAAGACGTTACTGGGCATCTAAGCTTCTGGGGATCATCTTATTGGCTCAAATATGAGACCCAACACAGAACAGGCAATTCTAAAATGTTTTTAAAGTTAATGTTTTTCTCTGAACTAAGGAGTGACACACATACATTAGAAAAATGAAGAAAGGTTTCAGTAAGAAAACAAAAATAAGCCCAAATCCCACCATCCAGAATTAATAATTGTTAACATTTTAGTATATCCACTCATACAATTTTAATGTACTTTTAAAACCAAAAACTGAGATAATTAAGTAGTTTAATTAATTGGTTACTATAAAAGAAATGAATTATTCATAAAAGAATTTTTGTACTTAACAGAGTTTGGGTTATTGGGATAGTAGTTAAATTTTGTGATTGCAATTAAAATGAGTAATTTAGAAATCAATTTAATCTTCTTTTAAGGTGAAGTTTTACTAGATTCATATACAGTGCTTGAACATTTACAATACCATGAAAATCACCTGGTATGTATGAGTGTGACATAATCTGTTAGGTTTGTATAAGAATTGAGTACTCAGGAAATTTGGTTTGTTAATCAGAGGACTCAAAACTAGAATGATCTGCATTATAAAGTCAGTTTAAAATCCCCAAATTTATAAATAGGATTAAGTATTAATCAGGATTTCCTTGTAAGTGATTGTTAAATGTGGCTACACACTTACCCAACAAAAAGATTCAATTTACAAACTGCATGTAAAAACCCAAGAAAGCATGAACCTCATTTTGTAAACATAATAAACATCAATATTCAAATGTGAAGCTAAGGGAACTTTGAATGATCTTTCATAAACAAATAAACTTGCTTTCAGGGCCTTTTTAAGAGCACTCAACTTTATACCTATATTAATCAAGGGGTATACCCTGGGCCTCCTACATGCATTGTCCCCTTCCATCCATTCAGGAGGGTGTCAAAGGTGGCAATCACCTGTCCAGGTTCAGCACCCAGTAAGTATTCTCACCAGTCATTGAAAAGTTCCATGCTGTGTGGGCATGCCTGCGTATGAGTCTAAATACTGCAGGTGGAAGATCAGCTCCTTCCTCAGCTGATGGCTGCACAGCCCAGCCTCGTGCCTCATGCCCACCACGATGCTGTGATGCTGAGGTATGTGAGTAAATGTCCAAATAATCCTTGGTGTGTGGAGGGTCCCTGACACCTAGACTGTGGGGAAAACGCCACTGGATCTTTTTCCTCATCTACAAGTTTCTCCTTGGCTGGGGTGAAAGCCACAGGGTAGTAGAGCCTGAGGGCTCCTTGCTTTCTAGCAAGCTTGTTTCAGCTTCTGCCCTCGTTATCCATGTCCTCCGACTATCCCCCAGCACGAGCTTAGACAGGCTGCTGAGGGGCTCCTCACTGTGAAGCTTCTGAGCTGATGCAGAAGGTCCAAGGTCACCCATCCACTGTGGAAAAAGAAAAAGTCAGTGTGGGAAATGCCCAACAGTTGACAGCATATTGTATAAGACCCCAGGCAGTGAGCGTGCCTGATCTATTGGGGGAAGAACTAACTTTGAGACAGAAGGGCTGCCTTTTACCCTTGAATCCTCAGTCTCAGAGGCCCATCAGGTGAAAGGTAAGTCAACTAGCAGCAGCTCCAGACAGGCTTGGTGAAGAGGACACCAAAGAAACACAGGAAGTCAACCTGCCATCCTTCTCCAGAGAACCTAAGTAGCCTTCAGCACCTTCCTAAAGCCCAGCTCTCTGAATTCACCCTGGGTCTGCTGGGACCTTGCCAGATCCTTTCCTGTGATAACTGGCAAGGCTGTGCAGCCTGGGCATCTGGGCATTGGAGGCCACAGCAATGGGAACATTTATAGCTGAGGAAGAAATTGAGATCGAAGGATTCAATATATTGCTTCCATACTATCCTTCGGGTGAGGGGCTTTGCTGAATTACAGTTCTTGTCCTGCTGTGATGAAATATCTATGTAAAGCAACCTAAGGGATGAAGGATGTCTTGGCTCACTGTTCCCTGGTAGGAAAGGCCTGGTGGAGTTCATGGCAACTCCAGGCTATGGCAGCAGTAATGGGAAGCTGTCATCATATTTCTGTAAACAAGCAAAACAGAGGTTAACCTAAACTGGGTAGGTATTCCCCATAAAGCCCTTCCTCATTCCCTCCCCACCCCACCTCATCCCAGGACTTACTTCCATCAGCTAGGCTCCTCCTCCTTGTAAAGGTTCTAAACCTCCCAAAACAGTGCCACCAGCTGGGGACCAGATATTCAATGACATGGTATTTTATATCCAAACCAGACACTGGCTTAATTAGATTTGAACCCAGAACTATTCTAACTTCAAATCTGAGGCTCTTCCCTGTCCCCTCTCTTCTGTGTCCTAAAAATTTCTTATCCAGGCATCATTCTCCTCAGAGACCCCCACCCTAAGCATGAAGAAGAACCTTACTGATGCCTGGGGTCATTTCTTAAATTTTGCCTTTGCATGAAAGCTCTCATCAGCTTTCTTTCTTGGTGCGGGAACCCCTCACTCCTGATTCTAAGTCTTACCAATATGAGGTGGAATTTCAAACTAAGCAAAAAGTTCCATAATTTTCCTGGGTCACAGACAATTTGGACATAAGACTTTATTAGTAGCATCTCTTTGCCCAAGAACAAAGGCTAATTCCTTGCCTTCTGTTGTTCTCTTTCTATCTCCATTTCTCGAGGAAAGGAGCAGGGAGAGGAAAGGCTGAACACTGTCTTCATTCCTCATTGAAAGGTGAAGTTGAACACCTGGTGGAAACTGATAAGGATGAGCTGATGAGAGGGATTATCTTTTTTTAACATATTTTATTTATTCATTTTCAAGCAGAGAAATGAGAGAGAGAGAGAGAGAGAGACAGAGAGAGAGAGAGAACCAGTCTGGCACATGTGGGCACTGGGGAATTGAACCTGGGGCCCCAGGCACTGGAAGCAAGTACCTAAACCACTGAGCCATCTCTCCAGCACGAGAGGGATTATCTTGAGCCTCCTAAGCATCCCCATCACCTGGTTGTCATCCACTTTCTGGATCCTCCAACCAGGATGGCCCCATTGACCATGAGCTCTATCTGCTTTTCTGTATTCTGGGCCATCATACTTGAAAAATGACTCTCAGTACAGACGGTTTTCCTCTTGGTGCTGTTCCAGTCTCCAGTTTAGGATTAATATTAATGTGCCCTTAAGCCACCCTCTTAGGAGCTTGGCAGGGGTGTGTTATTCCCTCTGGTATCAACATGAATTCTGATGAATGCAAATGCTACATGACTTCATCATTCTCACACTCCTCACCCTACTTCACAACACTCCCAGCCAGAGTGGGAGTCCTGCCAAGTGTTGTTTGTAGGTGGCTGAGGGGGAGGGTGACAGAATGACAAAGGCTTTCCCCTCTCTCACACCTCTCTCTAGCTTACCTTTCTTTCTCCATCTTCAGGACTTTTCTCTTTCTCTTCAAGGGCAGTAGTTAAATGCATGTTTCTATCTAGAGCAAGAGCTATAAATTATTGAATGTGAGAGGGTTTTCCTTTTTCATTTTACACACTCTTCACACTCACATCTGCAACTCTAAATGGCTATGGTTTGGTAACCAGAAAGCTTCACTACGTTAGCGACCAGAACCGCTGGTTTTCTTGAGCACCTGAGACATTTTCAGGTTATGTACCATACATCCATCAGTGTATACAGTGCCAACTCAGTTCTTTGCTCTCTCGATAGAAAAGAAAATCGCAGAAGGAAACACTTAAGGTGGGTTTGAAGCAATGGCAGCACGCAGAGACTTTCTCCAATAAAATCTTTAAAACCAGAATAAGTTCTGTTGTAGTCGTCCTCACATTGCTCTCACGAACCTTCAACCAGACACAGTTTATGGGAAGAAAGAATTTATTTCAAGCTTACAGATCTATCAGTAGTGGAAGAAGCTGGCTCTCTTTCACAGATCTTAGCTGAGAGAGACACTAACAACAGCCAGAACCATAAATGAGAACAGCCCACATTCAAACTGCTCTAGCCACACCTTTGGGTTGGAATCAAGATCCGCCCCCAAACACATCTTAGGGATGGACCCCAGGATCCACTCCCAGTGGCGGACACCTCCTCCAGCTGGGCCACCTGAAGTTTAAGCAGGAATCTTAACCTTAATCCATAAATACCTGAGGCTGTGGGGGACATATGTTCACTTTCAAACCACCACAAGTTCCTTAGTTTAAAAAAGAGAAAGTTCATGTTTCATTTGTGCTGAAAAATAGTAATGCTCTCAAAGTCATTTTAGCTCTCAATTCTCTTGTCTCGCCTTCATCTCCATTGCCCCAATCTCCTAGGCTTGAAATGGTTAATTGTGTTTGATTTTGATGTCTCTTTTGCCTCCAGGATATAATAACTTATCAAGTTCAATCAACATTTCTAAGCCAGTGTTCATTCCCTCCTTTTCTCATGTATTCACCCATTCATCTGTCTAGCCATGATCCTTCTATACATACATACATACATACATACATACATACATACATACATACAAGATCAATCCATCCAAATCTCCATATACTTACCCTATTCTATCCCCTTTATACGTATCTGTGCAACTCTGGATATCAATGACTGACTTGAACAAACCTCAGAACTGTAGGAAATATTACTACCATGTGAGCTAAACAAGATTCCTTCCAGTTTCACCCCCATCTTCCCAAGTTAGAGGAGCTTTGACCTTCATCATCAATGACAAGCATTAAAAGATGGAGAGAAGAGGTTGCTCAGTGGTTAAGGCAATTGCCTACAAACCTAACAACCAGGGAACAATTCCCCAGTACCCACAAAGCCAGATACACAAAGTGGTGTATCTGGAGTTCATTTGCAGTGGCTAGAAGCCCTGGCATACACATTCATATTCTCTTCTCTCTCTATCTCTCTCTCTCAATAAATAAATAAAATTATTTTTAAGAGATCTATATCTCTTCTTAAAAAAGAAGTTCAGCTTCTTCATGCATTTATTTTGAATTCTTCTTACTCTCATCAATATCCCAGTGAGTCCAGGTTCAAGAAAATCTTAGAAAATAATTTTCAATTGTTCATGAAGCTTCCCTGTAACCTCTCTGAGGTGCCTTTTCACTGTGGTTTCAAGCTGCTCCTATCTTATTTCCCTAGAGAAGCTCTGATAATAGCTGTCAATTTCTGAGATCCAGGGTGAAGCTCCGCTCCAATCCAGTGAACTCTATCCATGCAGAAATGAAGAAAACGGGTTCCTTAACATAAAGAGGCCGCTATCCCAGCTTACTGAATTGATTGTTAACCTATTACTTCATTCATCCATATTTGTTTATTCAACAAATAATTTATTGTTTGTATAATGTTTAAGGTATAACCATATTACCTGACTGTTAAGGGTATAGATTCTCAATACTTAAATAAATTCTAATGTATAATTAAGAAAAAAATGAAGCCTACAGAACACAAAATAATGAGTTTGAAGATGAAATGTGAATGTAAGGTTTATGAGAGGATCAAGCAATCAATGTACCCGTGCTGACTTCTAAAGAAATGAACTAAGCATAGGATTAATGGAGAATCCTGACCAATCGTGGAAAGAGAGTAGATTGTACAAGGTTCAGAAACCAGCAGAAACATGACCAGCACCAGGAACCTCAAGCTACAAGGTGCCAAAACAGTGCCAAAAATTGAGCTGCAGGTGTTTGCAAAAGACCAGACTGTGATGAACATTGATGGCCCTGCTAAGAAGCTGGACCTTTTCCTGAAGATGATCAAGATCTATTCTAGCATTTCCGAGGAGAGTTGGAAGCGTTTCTAAGGTCAGTGTTAAAAGAAGCTTCCGTGGCAGTTTGTTATCCCAGATGTCAAGACTTTAAAAGCACTCATGATTTTTCCTCGGTGTGAGAGAGCCCCAGAGAATCGAAGATGGTTTAAGAGAAGCATCAGACCAAAAAGTTACAAGAGTAGTAGTCTTTGCAGAACTTAAGGGATTCTGCAGGTACCTTGACCATCACTATTCGAATATGGACATTCCTTCCGCAAAGAATCACGCTGCCTACCTTTGTGTCTGACATCATGCCAACTGCACTTAGGGATGAAAAATGAAACACATACGACATAGTTTCCGCCCATAAATAAAGAGTTTCAGCAAAGCACTGCTATTTCTCCAGATCACCTGCTTTGAGTCTCTTCTCCATAACCTGTCAATTCTCCATTGTTCAATTAGTTTTCTGCTTGATTCCAAGCACCCGGCAGTTGCTAAGCGCAGCCAGAATCACTTAAGCACTTGAGCTTCCTTGGATCTGCAGCTGGAACAGAGCTCTCTGCTTTTAATGATCGTTTAGAGAAACAATGTCTCAAAGCACACTCTCACACACCAACGTACTAATGGGATAATGGTTAGGGATGTTTGGAGGATTTTTAGAACACATTCTCTGAAGGCTTTGAGCCTCTCAGGTTGGAGGGATGAATGGTACCATTCTGCTTGTCCAGGTGCTCCACCTGGGAGCTGCATCAGTAACACCTGAGCCTCTTGCTCATTTCCTCAGCCCAGTCCACCTCTTCTGAAACATCTTGTTTTATATTTTCCTTCAAGATTGTTTACTTTATTGGGTCTTGAGGTCTGACCATTTTCTACTATCCTTCTTTTGTGACCTTTGCTAGGTTTTAGAATACAGTAATCTCTTTTTTGTGGATATTAACAAAATGACTTTGCCCTTTGTTCTGATATTTCTTTGCACTTTCTTGTGTGTGTGTGTGTGT